>JAOWBL010035535.1:0-28199 GCA_028564865.1 Zenarchopterus dispar
TATATATATATATATACACACACACATACACATCCATTTTCTATACGTGCTGAATCCATTTCTGGGCCACGGGAGTCTGCTGGAGCCAATCCCAGCCCACTGCAGGTGAGAGGCAGGGGTACACCCTGGACAGGTCACCAGTCCATCGCAGGGCCACATATACAGACAAACAACCATTCACACACACACTCACACCTGCAGGTAATTTAGAATTCTCAATCAACGTCATTCATTGTTGGACTGTGGGAGGAAACCGGAGTCCCCGGGCAAACCCACGCACGGGGAGAACATGCAAACTCCACACAGAAAGACTCCTGTTGCGAGGCAACAGTGCTAAACACTAAGCCACCATGTTTAGTACGGTGGCTTAGTGTTTAGTTTAGTGTGTATAACTGTACTAGTGGGTGTTTCCCCCACTAACGAGAGGAAAACCTCAAAGCCAAACAGGGTCAAGTAACCTTAAAACAAACCCCAAACAAAAATGCCATTGGGTCTTTATTTCCACCATTAAATTTAAGCAGTGGTATTATGGTTCGCATCATGATCTTCAACTTTAAGAAATCCATGAAAGTGAACATTAGATTAGATCAGCCTACACTTTTTTACATGTAAAACGTTTTGGCTTTTTTCTGACAGCAAACTTTTAAAATTATAAACTATCAGTCAATTATCATTTCATCTTCAGTGAAAGCCAGATACCTGTCTCATGCTAGATTATAGCTGAATGTCTGCCCAGCAGGTGCGTTTTAGTTAAGTGATGTATTACGTTTCTAAACATTAACTCGTCTCTAGATGATGTTCAAAATAGCTGAAATGGCCCTATTCTAGTAGCTCCTATCAGTGGCTGCATGAGACACATATATTTACACTCAGAAGGAGATCACAAAGCTCCTTCTCTTGAGAAAAGATATAACTCAATGAAACAAAAATATTCCAATCAGTGCAGCAGAGACCAGCATGTCTTGACTTGTCCTGACAAGTCAAGCTCCAAAAGTTTTAGATCATCCACATGACATGATGAACATGAACACCAAAATAAATCTGAGCTTTCACAGCTCTTCTTTTATGGCCTAAAAGAACTTATCACATAGTTGACATATACTGTGATTAGTGAGATTCACTCAGAATATATATTTAGTGTAACAAATAAGCATAAAGTCTTCATGAAGGCAAAGCAGAGGGCGAGCGCCACAGCAACACCCAGTATAATCATATTAGTGCAGACTCTGGCTAATGTTACTTTTAAAGACTAGACTGGAGCACACAAGGAAACGCAGGCTTCTTTTGTTGTGGTAACCTCAGGTCTCTAAAGGTCATTGGTCTTGTATTATATTGGGCCATACTAGACTCGCCGATACTGTTAAACAGCGTAAAACTGCAGCAGAGGAGCAGCAGCAGCGGGGCAGAGCTTCTTAAAGTGGGACCCACTGTGCAGCGACGTCTCCCTACAAACTTACCTCCCTGCTCGTCCAACATGACCAGAGTCCTGATGCCGGCATCTTTACTCTATCAGACAGAGGGAGAGTCGGAAAGAGGACAGCAAAGAAGAGATGAGAAGGGAAAAAGAGGAAGAAAAAGTGACAGATGAGTGAAGGTCAACAGAACAGATCTATCAGGAGACAGATGTGGATCAGATTACAATTCGAAATCACATTTTTGAAACTGATCTCATCTAGAACTGCAGAAACAGTTTGACTTTAAAGAAATGTTCCAGTATTTTCATTCTACCTAAAAGTATTGTTACTGTCCCAATTTTTAGCTTAAAGGCCAGTGAGTTGCACTATTTTTTTCTCCTTTTTGAGTTTCCCACATAGTGTTTCATGTATGTCGCTGTCTAAGTCTTCCTGTGATGTTTTGAAGTGTGATTGCTTGGATAATCCTTATTAACAGGACTTTTCTTCGACCCAAGCTGTTTGGCTGATAAAAATGTCAGAAATAAATGTTTGGTTTTTGTGAGAAAGTGGACCCAGAACAGTTTACCTATCTGTGACAAAACTGACAAAAGCATGTGGCAGCACCACTCAGGAAAGAGTGAAAATAGCAACAAGTAAAAAGAAACCACATATTATTTTGTGTCTATAGTGCTGATTTGAGATTTTTTGTTTGCTTGTTTGTTTGTTTGTTTTACCTCCACAGAGACGCGAGAGCAGAATGAAAAGCCAAGTTCTGACTTTCAACAAAAGAGACTTTATGTTTTGTATTAGCTCCTCAAAACCGAGTCTTGGAAATAAAAACAGGAGAGGTAAAACAAACGAAAACAGCATTGCTACCATATATTTTATCTGACTTATACAGTTTGCCATTTTTCTGCTTGCGTTTAATTCTAAATATAATTTTTAAAAAACCAAAAAGCTCAACACACTTACAGTAAGTCCCTTCTATTATAAACATGACAAAAAATTGCTTAATGAATATAAATGTGATTTTTAACACTGTCAGTGATGTGATCCTTGTGTGAGTTAAAGCAGGCGCTAACAGGGTCAGCTTCAGACGGGACTCACTCCACCACCTTGTTTAAGAAGTGTGTCTCACATAGAAACATATTTATCTTCAACTAACGACAGCTCCAGCAGCGCAACATTACAGCTTTGCCTTCAAAGGTGGCACACGCTCTGACACACACGTATGAACACCAGTATATGCAACGCGCACGCAAAGTCATTTTTCAGCACATAGCAAGCCTGAGTGAGCATACAATAATTATCAGAACCTCTGTGCATGCAACTTAGCATCAGCCTTTTCCTTCTCCGTGAGCCCAACACTTCCTCTAAAAGATATTAAAGTCCAGAGGCCATTCAGGTCACACATCAGTTGATTTTGATCAACGTGTGCACTGACCTTCTCAGAGTGGGGATAGATATCAGCTGCACAGACATGTCCGTGATATGTGCATCACTCAAATTGACTGAAAAAATAAAAACCCGTCTGCCAGCAGCCTTGAAATGGTATCAGGGTGAGTGAAATTAAATTGCTATTGTGCGCAGAGGTTTTTTCCTCTGGGTGACGGAAAATCTAATTAGAAAGAGAACAGGTCTGTTAAGCACATTGTGGAAAAATGAATGAATCTGGACATTCTGCGAAGCTAATGACTGCAAATAAATAAACCCAGTGGGAGTGGGAGGGCTGTTTGTTTACTCAAAAGGAATCATGGGAAAACTCAGTTGTGCAGGGGCGACTGTCGCTTTAAAACTACAGGACAGGATATCTGAGAACGCCAGCTGGCATAGTTTGATGTGGTGACATCACTCCTGCATGTATGGCTAACAAACACACACACACACACACAGAGAGAGAGAGAGAGAGAGAGAGAGAACCAGGTCTTTTTCACTCTTTACTGCAAGTCACCTGCGTACACACCATATACTTCATTATTAACAGTACTACTTTTATTATTTTGCTTCTTCTTAAAGTTGTTCTAATACCAACAGCAGTGGCCACACTTGCTGATACTACTCAGGGTATCGTATCAGTAAGTATTTACGTCCATGCACCATTTAGTACCATGTGAATTTTTTAAATGAACTGAATCACAGTTTTTTCTTTGTTGCTCTAAAAGTGAGCACAGGAAATTGCGTCATCCTGCCTCACATGCACCTTCCTGCTTGGAGTCACCAGGTGGAGAAGCAGAAGTACGTCAGATAGAGTTGGTGACGTAGCAGTCGCATTATGTTGGTGGTCTGGTGTTATTTTAGACTGGAAAGTCCCACCAGGAAAACTCTGACATGCTCATTATGCAAAGCTGCAGTTTCAAGAGGTGGCACAAATGTTTCTAAAAAAATAAGAATAATAACCATCTTAAGCATTTAAGAAGTCATTACATGAAACAGCTAGTTTAACAAGTCCAAGTGAAAGAGGGATACGCTGCAACAGCAAACTTTGAGATTTGCTTTTTTAGAAATGAGAGAAAACCAAAGCTTCAATGACAAGTTTGATATCCTAAATAGCCATCCTGTAAGTCACTGAAAATGTAAGATTTCACAGCGTAATTGATCATTTAGAGTCCTGGCACATCTTTGAAACACCTCTCTCCAAGGACAAAACAGACTGATCATATTTCATGTCAGCTAAAAAAAAATGCAGACAAAGTTCTCTATGATGGACATTTAGATTCCTAATGTGTTCAAATATAATTTCTTTATTATTTTACAGATTTATAGCTACAATTTAGTTTAATTCCTGGACATCTTTGTTATATTCTTTATCTGATGTTTTTTTTTTTTTTAAGTTACATTTGTTGGATGCTGGATACACCACTGGTTACCTCTGGTTTTAAAGAACAAGCTTGAGTATCTGCTCTCCAAAGACAGTGGATTCAGGCTCAATGTCCTCCTGAGATTCTTTTTAATCTCTACTTATCTTTTACACTTTCCTCTTCTCATTCCTTATCCCTCCAGTGATCATCTCTGTCTTATTTTCTTTCATTGATACCCGTCTCACACATCATTTCTTCACATCTCATCTTGAACCTCCCTGCAGTTTTTCATTACCGCTCCTTGTGAGCCTGCAGTGAAGATAAACAGTTTTCATTAAAACTTTAATATCTGTGGATCTTTATCATTAAAATATATATATATAAAAAAAGTGTCCAACAATTTTTTAATTTATTATTTTCCAGCAAGAAAAAGAGTTAGAGCACATCTCTCCACTTCTTACATATTTAAGGGAGCTTATCATTAAAAAAACAAAAACAAAACATTTTGTCTTTTTTGAAGACATATATGTGGGCGTTTGAAGGCACTACCAACACAACACAACTTTTCCACTCTGTTTGCGTCCACCTAAGTCTCAAAGTGTATTATGTTATAACTGTTTTGTTGCCAACATGCTGTCCTTGTAGTGTTCAGATAGATCAAGCCAAAGCAAGTGAGTTCAGCTTGTGCTGGTGAAGAACTAAAGGCTCCTGATTACCAACAGGTCCACTTGTTTCTGACACAACACTAATTTGCACGGCTCCTGGAAGACATTTCAGTAACAACCTGCTGTGGTCATTTACTTCAATGTACCTGTGTCTGTTAGGGCTTTTGTCCATCAGTAATAAATACTTTTGTAATGTATTACTTATCAAAAGGAGAAGACAGGAGGGGATGCTTAAGCATTTAAAAAATAATTCTTGTATTTCTCACTAGGTTGTGTCCAGTTTTGAAGGGAAAAAACACCTTAATATAGATGTATTGCTAATACTTAAACTTTTAATACCTCAATGTGCAACCACAAGAAGAACACAGATCAGATGCTGCAATGCTGTATATCAAAACCACTAAATGTCAGATCCATAGACTGTATAACAAGAATTGGACAAATCCTCTGCAACATCACCCATTGGTTTTCTGAAGAGTGATTTGAAGACTCTTTTTAATCGTACTACATGGCACCATATTGCAAATAGGTGGTTAAAAAAAACACTCCAGGGAATCCAGCTGATACAGACCTGCCTTATGTCAATCACAGTCAAGCACCAACCACCTCACTTCAGTATTGAGGCTCATGAGGAGCTAAGATTTGTTGTAGTTCCTTGCCTGGCCGCTAGAGGCAGGCTCCAAAAATGAGTCAATCTCCATTGACTCCCATGTTAAAATGTCAGACTTCGGAGCAGAAATAAATATATTTACAGTCTGGTTCAATAAAAGATTTTGGTCTCAGTTGTTAGATTTCACACCAATGACAACTCTGAGGGGGTGAATTTTTTTGTACCACACTAGGAGAGTTTATATCAAACAATATCCATCCATTTTCTATATAAAGGAGAACATGGGAAGCATGGGGAGAACGTCCAAACTCCACACAGAAAGACTCCTTCCGGGCCTGGGAGTTGAACCAGGAACCTCCTTGCTGTGAGGCAACAGTGCTAACCACTAAGCTTGCCCGTATAAAACAATAAATTATTTCTAATATGATTGATTGACACCCAATATCACTATTATTATCGCTTCCTCATCCATAACTGTCATGCTACCATGGTTAACGAACCAACCACCAATCTGTATTAACCTACATCGGGTAAACACAACTGTCATTTTTTATTTTGCCATCAAGTGAACACGTTAAACAATATATCCTGCTGTAAATGGAGCAAAGCTAACCTTGATTGACATGGTGTGGGCGTGTCCCCGTCGGCTTCTCGAGCAACATGGCTGCGCCCCCGTATGAGGAAGAACAGGCTTCAAAACAGGTCTTCAGTAACCAATGAGTTATGTGACCTAATGCTTCGCCCATTGTTTTATACAGTCTATGATCACAGTTAGCCATGTTAGTGTATGCGGATTTAGCTTATGCAAACCCATAATGTTCATTACATTCATTCTCATCAAATCTCTCTGAGTATCCTCATTTCAAGTGTCGCTACCAAAACTATATCCAAAGCAAGTGCGGCTCCAGCTGAAAAGAGGATTAGAAGAGCTCCGTTGAGGCCCACAATCATTTTGTCTGTAGGTACCGGGGTTACACCTATTTGCAGTTGGGTAAGCCTACCGGCATTGCAGGATCATGGCCTAGTATACTGGGGGTGTCAGCAGATTTACACTTGGAAGTATCCTGAAATTATCCACTGTGGCTCCCAGTTCCTTTAACTAATCCAAGCTGGAGGAGCTGCAGAACTGCCAACAAACACTTGTGGTAGGACCTCCCATTTCAAACATCCTCTCAGTGCCAAATCAAGAAATGACCACTGTGTTTTGCAGACATTTGCTTAGGACAAGCTCCTCTTCACTAAGCTTTGTTGTCTTACCCTTCCAAGCCAAACTATAACAAGTCACAATCAGTCTCTTTAGGTTATGGATGACTTTGCTTTGTTAGGTTTAGATTCACAGCTCAGAGGCGTACAAGATATGTTGTTTCAATTATGTAGATTTCTTAAGAAATAAAAGCAATGTGTAAATCAGTGTCTATTGAGGAGTTTAGAAGCTCCACTAATCATCTTCCACCCACTCTTCCATAATGAACTCTGATGTGAGAGTTTTATTTTTTTTTACAGCTCATTTCTCCAAATATGAAGCTACTGCTTTACACTCACAGTTTAACACAAATTTGTATAAAAATGAACAACATGATAAAAAAAGTGGATGAAACTGTTTAAATCATGAGTTAAAGACCAACTTTTGTGCAGCTGATTTGTAAATAACATCTTAAACCACCCCAGTCTGGCAAAGTGTCATTAAATGGCTGCCCAAAGTTTCAGTGCGTATACAGTACATAGGTGGAAGTAATAAACCACATTGAATTTGCTTGTTTCATTATCTTCTTTAACTGCTTTTCTGTCACTGTCTTTCAATGGCAAATAATAAATAGCAAGCTCCAACCATCATCTATACCCATATACATCTGTACAGGGTCATGAGCCTATCCCAGCTGTCTTTAGGTATATAAACTGGTGACCTGTCCACGGTGCAGGCTACACGTAGAAAAACAACCACACATGCTCACACTCACTCCTATGGTTAATTTGTAATACCAATTACCCTGACATACATGTCATTGAATAGTAATAATAATTAGATTACTCCTTGAGCTTCAGTGAGGTAGCAGAGACAAAATGCCACACTGTTAATCCAGTTTAGGAGGACACAATATGAAGTAGTTAAGCTCTTCAGACAACCTTTACGTTTCTGAGGCCTGAAGAAGCAGGCTGAAAATGACAAGCTGGACAAATGCTATTTTCACTAGTCTGATCAGTCACAAACTTATTCATTTAATGCTTTCCTTTAAGCTATCTGAGCATTGTTCATGGTTTAGTCACGCAGGCGGATAGTTTCCTGCACGATCTTTCGGAAACAGAATCACTTTTATCAACACGACACATATATAAATCCAGGGCTGATTTTTGTATCAGTGAATCTTAAATGCTCAAATGCTGCTCTGTCTTCCACTGGTTTTTATCAAAACAAGGGACTACAAACCTCGGGGCATTTCAGAGACAACTGGAACTAATACTTGGCATTCACTTGGCATTATCTCCAAAGGTTAGATATCCAGCCTATGACAATGCAAAATCTTCTGGGAGGGGCAGGTCACTGTTAATGTCAGCTGCAAGTCATGCTCTGTCCCTCGTGGATTAGTCTCATACATGCTGGCTTGTCCAGTGCTCCCTGCAGCCACCTCAAATGTTACAGTAAGGCTACAGTAAGTACAGGCCTAACAAACGATCAGCGGTGTGTATTTTTTTAGCTCAGACAAATGAGCCAACTGTCACTTACTTTTAACAGCAGAAGAGTTGTTTTTTATTAAACAGTAATGAATCTGGTTGTAATATAATTATTCATTTCAAGATAGCCTGTAGTTTGTTATTAATCTGTTAGTAAGTCCATCTGGATACGTAGGACTTTATCAAAACAGCAAAGACTTTCAAAGAATACTGAGCAGCGGCGTGAATGAATCTGTCTAGTGGAGCAGATAAACAACACAGAGTTAGTAATAGGTGATTAGAGGAGAGAAAACATTTTCCCCCCACTGAAAATACTTGTCCTTATCAATCATTAACACTTATTTGGAGTTATCATCGCTGACTGTTGCCAGAGCTAAAAGCGAGTTGTAGCTGTCAGATAGGCCTGTTGGTTGCTCTGAAAAGTGTAATAAATACAGACTTGTAAAGTAGATGTGTCTGACTGGACCCAAATTCCCCCAGTCATAAAACCAGAATCATAACAAGCTTTTTACGAAACAACAGTATAAAGTACGTTTTGTCCTCGATGACAGAGGTCAATGACATGGCATTAAATTACTTAAAAACACCTGTCTGCTAAAAACCTTGAAAAACTATCTGCAAGTGTACCTAGAAGAGCTGGTGCTACTTTAAGCCGTTTAAAATTTAAGCCTTTTCTGTTCACTGTTGTATGACAGGTGCTTTATGTGCAATATTTTTAAAGATTATGAAAGGATTAATAAAGTAAGTGCACAATGATGAGCCTACAAACTGCATAAATCCAAGTATAACTCAGGTTCTTTATTAACTTAACATGACAATCGTTTCATAAATGCTGCAGAAGTGAGAGGAAGGTGCATCTGTGAGTACAGGTAAATGTCAGCAAATGAAAATACCAAGGCTAATCGTAATTTAATCCTAGAGAGAGCTCACACCCCCTCTTTTGTGAATTTTAAAAAGATGTGTGTCATTGAATCATTGAACTCACCTCCTCGACCAGAGCCAGCATACGCCGGGTACTCTCCAGAGACTGCAGAGGGAGAAAGGAGAGAGAACAAATTATTAGCTGACAGTCCAGAAGGAAGCAGACAGAGACGTTATTCACTGTCTGTAATAACTATCACAAGGACATCTCCGAGAAGGCCTGTGCTAAAAACTTTTGAAAGACACCAGCTCAAGTTATTGTTGTAAAGGAAAACAGAGGACCACTCATAAACTCCATTCAGCTTGTGTACAGACAAATAAATGACACTGTAGGATAAGTAACCCTGATTATTCATCTCCTTCTGTCTGATCCCAAGATTAATTGTGATTCCTTTGTTTTGTTTACTAACTCAGTTTATAAACCTTTATCATTCCTAAACCTTATTTCACTCCTTCTGCTTCCCCAACTCTCTCACCCCTCTCTTGCTCCATCCATCCATCCACACTTCCACCCATCCTCTTCCTCTTGGCCCTGCATTATCTAATCATGAATGTTTAATAGGACTATTTGAACTGCTCTATTATTCTGCTCTTCCTGAGCTCCTCTCAACTCATTAAAAAGGGGTAAAGTTCCTCCTTATCCAAAAAAAGCTCAGTCTTGATGAAAGAGACTTACAGAGCCAACTGCTGAAACAAGTGACGGTCACATTAGAGCAGCTGTGTCTGTCTGTCTGGACGCTTTAGGGGCTCATTTGTGTGTCCTTATGAGGAAGGGTCATAATGAAATGTCAAATTATAATTGGCTTGTCAAGGAGGAAAAGTTTTTTTTTCTCGCCACATTTAATCTCCTAGTTTGTTTGATGTCTTGCTGCTTCTTACTTTGCCAGCAACATACTTTTTTATTGTGACTTTTTCATATATGTTTCACTAAAAACAGGCACTGAACTAAGTGCAGCTGTAATAGCAGAAGAGATGCTGACTGCAGCACTTTTACAGAAATTACAGAAGGAATTATCTATTTTGTGTCCCGAGGACACTCTGCTTCAGCAAGTTTAGTTAATCATATTGTAATTTTGGATTTTTGTTTCATTCTTGTACTGTACCTCATCAGCGATTTGGTCTGCACGAGTCTGCAGGTCGGCCAGCTCATTACGCATGTCCGCTTCGTCCGCCATGCTCACTGTTGAAGTTCAGCGTCTATCAAGATAAACTGACAGGGAGAGAGAAAAACAGAAGGAGCTTAATAATCCAACAGAACCACAAACTCAGTGTGACAGAAGAAACAGCATCCATTATGGTGTGGTTTAAAGTTTTTTTCTTTGCTTCTGCAGCAGACTCCTAACGCTGAGCCCACAAACACCCCTAAAGGCACAACACTTTAACTCAAATCGGTGGATTTGTTTCAAAAGAAGGGATTTGGAGGATGGGTTTCACAGCCACGACTATAAGTGTTTCATGACTGAAGAGCCTGTCTTCATAGTTAGTGATGAGATGACTGCAAGCATGTCTCTTCTGGGAAACGAGGTCCCGTTTGCTTGTTCACAAAAACACCTAACAATAAACTTAGGACCAAAAAAGGAGAAATAAAAAAAACTCTGAGCCCAGAAGCATACTGGCAGCTTAAAGTAGCATCATGGAGTTAAAACAACCAGAAGTCTATTATTAGACAGAAAGGAAGGTAAACTTTTGTTAAGGAATAAAACCAAGTGAAATGAAGCAGTTTGGAGTTAAAAAGGAAGATGTTTTTGCAATGTTAGCACAAAGGGCAATAGACCTGTCAAAATATTGCTGTTTTAAGCCCCTAACAAGACACAAAAATATAATTATGCTTAATTCATTGAGTCTATAGAGACTGTATATACAAACTGAGGTAAGATTAACTTTGTGCGTGTAAAACGTATGTAAGAATAATATTTGATCAGGCATCTGCATCCGTTCGCTGCCATCTTGTCACAGGACTGTAAAAGTCGGCTGCCATTATCGTGAAACGTACTGTCAACAGATGCAAAAGGAGGAGAGTTCATGGCCTCTGCTTCTAACAACTAGCAACCGGTCTGTCATAAATACACATGTACACATCTAGTTCTGTGAAAGCAGAGGCTTTTGTCAACTTTCAAAATTCTGGTGTTAAGCAGGGCTGAAAGAGAGCCAAGCGTGAACATAATGCACACAGATAAAACAGGAAAACACCAGACTGAATGTCAACATCCAAATGCTGTTAGTGTGTTTGTGCAAAATATGGATGAGTCAGACAGATGTAAACAAAGGAGAAAGAATACACAAACACACTTTGATATTTCTGGTACACCCTGACTGTAGCTGGCCTTATTAAAGAATCCATCAGGAAAATAATCTACAGCTGACTTCCTAATATTTGATGTTAAAATTTAAGAAAATTAAAACTCAAACATAAAATATTGTTCACTACACATTATGCTCTGTTAGTAAAATACTGGTGCTGCAGAAACTCTGACTACAAACTGGGATCAGCATCGAGATGGAGGGAAAAAAGTACCAGGAAAGACAAAGAGGTCTATTTTTATTGCACTTATGCTCTGCCAGACTGCATTTCATACAGCCACACACAGTAGCACCGATGTCCATGAAAAATGTATGTGGCTGTTACTCTGCAGTCTGACAGAGCGACATCCCGCTGGTGGTGATTGTTGAGCTGAAGGTGGCGAAGGCTGAGGGGGCGCGGGAAACCAACTCACACATCTAACTCTCACTCCCTCGTTCTGCTTCTGGCTTACTGCACAATTAAGATTTTATTAAGACAAAAAAAAAAAAAAATCTCATCTGGTCCGAATCAGATTTCACTTCTGAGTCTAATGTGCTTGTGTTTCAATTGCACAAATTATACGAGCATTTTTTTTTTTTTACCCCTAAATGTAACTTGATGCTGATATAAATTTAACCATCAAGCAGCTTTTAGCTGGGGATCATTAAAGCTTTAGGTGATCTAATCTGCTGCAATAAACTGATACCACTGTCACTGGGAGTCAATGAGGCACCACAGTGAGGGATTTTTATTAGCCTACCCCAGAAAAAAGACATATATGATTAAAAGTGAAAGAGTGATGGTTCAGCCTAAGATGTGTTAAGCTACACAGTGAAAGATGTCACATTTTGAAATGTGACCATGACAGATGAGTTTTTAGCTCATCTCCTCAATCTTTCGGTCTGTCACAAGACTGAGGTGAGCAGGCACAAGGTCAGTGTGAGCCACAGCTGGATGTTTGATAAAGGATCTCCTTGTTTCTTTTAACCTTCTGTCTGTCTCTTACTGTCTTCATCCCTGTAGGTTTGTCACTACAGTTAATAATTGAACACGTACTGGGAAAACAGATGGAAGGGAGGGGGGAAATTCTGCCTTTTCAAAGTGCTTTTCCTCTGCATTCATGCTCTCTTTCTGTGTTTGGGTGTTTTTGTCCTCTATGCCTGGTGAGGAAAACTTTAAAATATTTATGTCGATGTTTTTCATTTTAGATGTTGTAATCCAGAGCTCAAAACAATTGATTGCAATGGCAGAATAAGGGTTGTAAGATTATACAACGGCAACATTGTAGGTGAGCGAAGGGGCAGGGAGATTTATACAAGGTAATGACAGGAAATAACTGGGAAGGAAATGAGTGTAAGAGTAGAAATCTCCAGTTTTTTAGGCGGGATGTGAGATGGGGGACATTAAAAAAAAAAAAAAAAATTGAACAAAACTTCTGAAACTCAAGGACAGCTCTGTGCACTTCTGCCCGTGCCCACAGGCAAGGAACTAAGAAATATCACATCGGTGGTGTTCACTTCATTCCCACATATTGACAGTGTTGCCATGGTTGTGTTGTCAGTAGCAACAGTACTGATAGTGATGCATGCTCTTAAGGTGCACTGAAGCCCTATCTTCTGAGAAGAAACATGCCTGGCTACATTTACAAGCACAATTCTGAATTTCAAGCAACATCAGCCCTCACCTCTCACATGCTCCATCTTTGCTTTCCTCTCAGCCCCCACCCCATTAATCTTCTCGGTGCAGTGATTCGCTGTGCTATCGATTAATTGCTGATTGCATATCTCTTTGCGGTGGCACTGCTTCCTGTTAACTTACACGCCCACAGTTCAGCTTCCTCTTAATTTCCTATGTGCCCCCCACACTCCCGGCCTTGTCTTTTTTCACTCATCCTCAATCTCAAGCTCTTCCTAACTTTAGTACAACTGCATTCAGTAGTTCATATTGACTTTTTACTAGTTTGCATTCATTTTGCATCAGCAATTTTATTTTGATTGGATAATTACTGGTCATCCTGATAGAGTTGATTCCTCTCATTAGTTTTACTCTTGTGAACCAACATGGTTGGCAAACATAAGATTAAGTCGATATTCTTCTCTCCCCATGTCCGTTAACTCAGAGCATTTCCATTGGACTGACATGAATTTGATCGGTTTTACTGCAAACAAACTTTAGTGTTTATCACTCATACACAGAAGTTTTCAGTATATGTTGTGTTTACTCTGGAAACTGGCAAAAATAGTAAATAAAATTCAAACTAAATGTTTCAGGATCTATTGTTTTTAGGGAAGTCAAACCTCAATGCTAAGATTACTTGTATGAAAAACGTAATCTATTGATTGTGTATGCAGCATAGATCTGGGACAAACCATTAGAATCTACTTTATTCAAATTTACAATTAACCTCTAACAGGAAGGAAAAATCTGGGCAGGACTTATCCTGGGTTACGTGGTCCAGACATGAAGTAGTAAGCAGAAAGGCAAAGTCAGTGGTCATCTTCACTGACTTGGAAGTTACAGGCTGTAATTTTAAGACAAAGACTATGATGTATTTGTTTAAGAGTAACTTATAACAGAAAGAGCGAAAGCTATATAAAGCAGATTAAAGCAGCTGGGCTCATTTTGAATTCCACAGTTCAGAGAAAGACAGAGCTGGACGTGTCTTATTAAATATGCAAACATACCAGGGCTCAAAATAGCTGAACAGGTTAAATATAAAGCTGCTCATCAACACAACAGAAAAGTGCAAGAAAACGCCCAAAATCCAGAAAATAAGCAATAACCATCACCTTTTTAAGTTCAAAGGGTCAATTCTCTACAGCCAAACCAGCCATCCTAAAGCTTGTTTTCTTTAATAAAAGAATTTGTTTATTTCCTCTGGATTTGATTTAATGCCTAAGAGGTAGTACCAACTAAGAAAGAAAAAAACTGCCTCTTGAAACAACTGGAAAGGCGTATAACCAATCACAGAAACTAAACAGCCATCTTGATTGTTTTGAATGGTGGCTTCAAAGTTATATACTGAATAAAACTCATTAATTTTGACTCTATTTTTAACCAAACAATGTGTGTTTTTCAGTGGAAAAAAGAACTTTGCTTGCTTCAAAAGGCATGTTCATGTGTTTTCTTGCTTTTTTTCCCACAACAGGGATGGGTATTATTGATACTAATACTTGTCAATACTGTTATCAATACTCCTCTATAATTTGAAATGAAAGTTTAAATTATGGCATGAAAAAAGCTTACATTTTCACAAAAAAAGACATTTCATTAGTTTACGCCTCTTAGACAGTAACAGAATAGATTAAAACAGAGGAAAAAAAGAAATGTCCTGAGGCAATGACCACAAATGAACATATGTGAACAGGAAGGGATGTGTGTGATCAGAATGTAATTGAATTATAATTTAAGATTAACTTGTTACCTGATGTTACTCTCTTTACAGAGACTGAAATTAGTTGACGTTCGAATCACAGTGTCTTGTACACACAGAAAGGGGAAAACATCACGCGCATGGATACATGATGCAGACGTACACCAGACATCAGCCACACATGCTACCAGTCCAGGGAGGTACAAATGGAGTTAGGTAGTCTTTCAATTAAACAGTATTAAAACACTGAAAATAACAATAGCGGCACAGTTTTTTCCTATTGCTTGTCCATAATCCAGTAGTGACCCAACTAGATAGAGGTACCAAAATTTGGAGGTACTCGTTAGCCATCTCCAGTGTACAGCCAGACTACATCAGGACTAGAGAAAGCTTATGAACAAGAAATATGAGGCACAGGAGAGAGAGAGGTAAGAACATCCATCCACTGATGTATCTTGACACTGCAAATGGTTGTTTGTTGCTTTGTCAAGGTTTCAAATAACACATACTGGTATAACTTTTGGCGGACATAGTTTTATAAAATCTTACTTCAGTATAAAGCTGAGCTTCAGGTTCAGAGTAACACGGTGTCAGAGTGGCCCGAATTTGTCAAAAAAAATCAAAAATCAAAAATCTGATTTTAATGTCCAATTGCTTATATCACCCCCCGTGACCCAGAAATGGAACAACGGGTTTAGAAAATGGATGGATGGATGGATGCTTATATCACAGGATAATATCAGAAGTCTTAATTCAAACAACCAACTGCATAAAGCCTAAACACATGTAGGATCAAGTCAGTTTATGGAAAATCAGCATTATGAATATCTAAGAGAAAACAACTGAAATAAAGCATGTTATTGAAAAGAAGAACAACAGTACAAAGACTAGTAAATGACAACACAACCATAATGTACATGGGAGGTGGGCTGCATTACTATCCTTAACGAAGGGAGATGAAAAGAAAAAAAAATCTGTCTTTTTCTAATCATCTTCAGACTGGACATGAAAAAGCATCTTTGCACATTCCCAACAGGAATGTTGTTTTTTTTCTTTGCCTCGCTGTGTCCATCCATCCATCCATCCTACTCTAAAAGTCACTTCCTCTTTAACATGCTTCCCCCGTTTCATAGAAAAATACACACAGCTACAGTGGCGCTCACAAACGTCCAACTATGCCCATCCCCCACCTGCAGCCCTGCTGCCCGTCACTCGTCTTGACTGACAGCTGCTGTCAGGCCTGAACTACCAGGCTCAGCCCACAGAGAGATTAAAGTCAGCGGGGAAAGAGGATTTAGTCTCCACAGTTTTCTCCTTTCACACACTCACTCTGCCCTCTCTCTCATTTTCTCTGTTTCACTTCATCTCCTTTCCACATCCTCTCTCGGTCTATGAATATATTGAGAAGGATATATCTCTAAGACAGAGACAATATCATGAAAGGTGTAAGTTAGATTCCACACCAAGCCTATTTTTCTCAAATGTAGTGGTTGAAATTGCAACCAAATACAGTAAAATAACTTGAAGATGAATAGTGTCCATGGAAGAAGAGACAGAGAAAGACCAAAATGAACAACCAAATCAAGCCTGATGGTAGATAATTGACTTAAACGGAGACAGAGAAAGGGCACCGATGAATTATTGATTGACATATTAATAATAATAAACCTAAAAGCTGTTGAATGTCAAAGTGGAAAAAGGATGAAAGAACTGAAAGATCACCTCGATGAAAGAAGAAGCTAAAAGTCTGAACAAAAAAGTGACTGTGACAAAAGATATTTGCAGTAGTGCTTTCTAATCAGGCTTTATCCCGATGAAGGATGTAGTGCAGCTGCTAAGTTGGAGATATCCACCTCTGTCATTCTGTCTTTTGTGCTTAAAGAGAGCAAACAATCTCCTGCTGTGAGGATCATTTGATCTGTAACAACAGAGCAGAATACAGTTTTGGAACAAAACACATGAAGAAAAATGGATTAAGACAAAAAAAATTTTTTTTTCACTGGTATTATAGCTGAAAGATTTCCCTTTCAACCGTAAGACAGATAAATGTCATAAGATCAACACATTTTCTATGTTGTAATATTGCAATCTCAGGCGATCCCTTTCCTCAAATCCACTGAGACCTACAAAATACTTTTTCTTATTGCTTAACATCAAACCCAAGAAAAGAAAACAATGACCCGGCCTCACAATCATTTTGGAGCTCGGAATAAAATTCAGATTTACTTTTACATCTCCCTTCTTGAATTGCATACAAACATCTTTAATGGTCCTTTTGTAGGCCTAAATATGCCGATAGTAAGTGTTAAAATGCCTTCATAAACAACACTTGAAGCACCAACACAGGAGAGATAGAGGGAGGAAAAAAAGATGAAGAGACTTTGGCTAAGCGTTCCCCACTGAAGCAGGGTGTCATGTTGTGTGATAAACTGTCTAAGCCTTGCAATGATAACACTGCTATCAATCAAGCAAAACATTCATTTGAGATATACAGTGATTGTCGAGAAAATAGGGCATCATGACACTGTAGCTGCACCGAATGTCACAGCCAGGGAATCCAGGTCAGCTTGCCACTTGTTTGCCTGTACGTTTCTCAGAGGCTTATAGAGCCACTAACCTAAATCTGGCAATTTTTCGAAAAGCTGGCACCCCTTTCTTTCCCATTCATAGATTTGGTTTTGCAGATTTGTTGGAGGAGTGGAAGAAGATGAGACAGATGTTTTTGTTATGATCCTTTTCTTTGTAGCACTGGAAGTAAATCTGGCTGTGAAGAATTGAATGGCATTAAACCCAGTGTTCACGATGTGCTTTCACTGACTTCCTGTAAAGGGTAAAATACATGAAGAAATAACTGAGATGAAAAAGATCTAAATGCTATGAGAACACTATTCACTTTCTTCTACAATTCTTATAGTGAACAAAATCACATGGATAAGTGAGTGAAAACAGGAAAGAAATCTACACAAGTAGCACTTAGCAACCTCTTACTTCCTCACTTCATCCTTCATTTTACAAAGATTAATGAAGAAAATGTGGGCGCTGGGCAGTTATGAATAAACCAGCCCGCAGCTAAAACATTTATGGCTTCATGGTGATAATAACCTGTAATTATAAAACATACACAGCATCACTTCTTGTCTACAAGTGACAGGGGCTGCAGAGAGCAGACCCACCACGTTACACCATAAACAACAGAATGTGTGCGAAGGTTAATGTTTCTTTACCTAGATACTGAAAACATCACTGGGCGGGTCCAACATATTTCCACATCAGGGCAAAACCATGTTGCATTATTCAAGGATAGAGCTAGGCCGACATTACTAATGCAACAGCAGTGTGTATGTGTGTCTACTGCATGTGTGCAATTCAGGATATGTGTACTATTTTATTTCTTCCTATGTGAGTGTGAAGCTCTGAAAACAAGGGTGTGTGTGTTTACATGTACGTTTAAAGTATAAATAGTCTTGGATTGACACAACATCCAGAAGTGAATAAAAAATAAAAATAATCTGGTCCTTACCAGGCATTAGAATATGGTAAATAGAAACTCTGATGAACAGCAAGGCATTAAATATCATATGGTGTCATTATTTATTAAACAGAAACTAAGGTAAAATGTAGAAGTAGTGTGCGTGAAAAGCTATCCATCGATCCATCTTCTGTATCTGCTGAATACATTACTGGGTCACGGGGGTCTGCTGGAGCCTATCCCAGCCCGTTGCAGGCGAAAGGCAGGGGTACACCCTGGACAGGTCGATCGCAGGGCCACATATATGGACAAACAACCATTCACACGCTCACACCTACAGATAATTTAGAGTTGTCAATCAACCTTATATACATGTTTTTGGACTGTGGAAGGAAATCAGAGTACCCGGAGAAAATCCACGCAAACATGGGGAGAACATGCAAACTCTACACAGAAAGACTTCTGCCGGGAGTCAAACCAGGAACCTTCTTGCTGTGAGGCAACAGTGCTCACCACTAAGTCACCGCGCTGCCCATGTGAAAAACTATATCCACAGGAATTAAGTGCATAAGCAAGTAACAGCACCTAAATGTGTGTACTAGCTTTACTGAACATCAGCAAATGCAAATGCAAGCACATTTATGAATCTATATGAAGTAATTTGTTGGTCTGGAGCATTCAGGTGTGTGGTCACGCAATGCCAGAGGAAAAAACATGTCCCCTGACCTTAGAGGAGTAATTATTGTCTCCTACCAATCTGGAAAAAAAAACATTGATAGGAGGCACAATATCATCACTAAATATGCCCAAAGGTCTTGGAGAGCCAATCAAATCGCTCCATCCTTGTAGAGAAAGTTTCTGTGTGGCGACAGAGTAACAATGTCATCTGGCTGGGAATAGCGTAGATGGCTGCAGCTGAGGATTAACGGCCACTTGAATCAGCTTTGGCAACAACAGTTAAACATCCTGACTTTTTCTTTGAAAACTGATCAGAAGACGGCTTTCAAATCATTCATTTACAAGGCAGATATATTTGCTGTTTTACCGACAGCCTGCAAGAAAACTTTATTGAATGCGTCACCTTGTTCGTTGCTCTGATTGGTGGTAGCACTAACCAACTGCATGCAAAGCCAGTCTGATAAGCAACCGTTGCTTATCCGGGTCCGGATCATCTGCAGTCCCAACATCTTCCTAGATATGGGGTCTGATCAATCATGAGGCTGGTATTGTGGTTTTATTCACAGCTGCGGGTTTTAAAGCAGACTTCAAAAGAGCTGGGCAGAAAATGCTCTTCCAATAATTTAGAAGTCTCACTTAGTCTGGAAAGACTCTAATAACATATAAGAAAGCCCTTTGCAAAGCTAGAACTGCTTATTACTCATCATTGATGGAAGAGAATAAAAACAACCCCAGGTTTCTTTTCAGCACTGAAGGCAGTGTGACTAAGAGTAACAGCTCTGTTGAGCCATCTGTTTCTTCAACTCTCAGCAGTGATGTCTTCATGAACTTCTTCACCAACAAAATTGTTTCTATCAAAGAGATCATTTGTGAAATTCTTCCTACTATTGGTACTAATCTATCACATTTAACAGCTTCAGAAGTAGAAGCCAATTTCTTTCTCTCTAGTTGAGCCCTCTGAGCTAACAATAACAAAATAGCTTCATAGCTTTATATTTCAAACCCAATTCCAACCAGACTGCTCAGAAAGGTTTTCCCTTTAATTAATGCCTCCTTATTGGATTTGATCAATTATTGTCCACAGGCTACATGCCACAGTTTTAGGTTGATGAAATTAAACCTTTACTTAAGAGGCTTACTGTTGATCCCAAACTATTAGCCAGTTATAGACGTCTGCCTACTTTTACTTTTATGTCCAAAGTTCTTGAAAAAAAACTGTTGCAGTTCAAATCTCGGAGGGTCTCTTAGGGCTTTTCAACCAACTCAACAATGTTGCTGGTGCTAGAACAGGTTCTACAAAGAACTGGCTTGCTTGGTTAGTAAATCCGACTTCCTCTCTCTGAGACCAGAAGACACAATGTGACTGAGTATTACAGCTCTAGGTGCAAAGAGCTATTTGAGAGGTATTACAATAACTACAACTTGCTGGTCAGTATGGTCAAAATTTTTTCAAATTAAACAAAACGTGCTGAACCTACAGTCTGATCCTCTGGCCACCTCTGTGTTTCTAACGGACAATTACTAATATATTTTGTCCAATATAATATTAACTATATATTTGTTGCTCTCTTCTCTCTGTTCCCCCTCCTTTTTTCCTGCTCTACCCAGCTGGTCTTTGGCAGGAGGGGCCCCACTTTATAATACTGCTAAAGGTTTCTTCCCTCTATAAAGGGGAGGTTTTCCTTGCAACTGTTTGGCTTAAAATGTTTTTTCTCCTGCTTGGGAAGTTTCTTCAAAAAACTTGATTCTTTAAATCATCAAGGGTTCATACTCTGAGTTCCTAAAAAGTGTAGAGAGGCAATTTGTATTGCAATAGATGTTAAATAAATAAATAGAACCAAACTGTACTCTGTGTTCTTCTCAGGTACTGCTCTATAAGGATTTTAGCATTTAACACACCTCCAGGAGGGAATCTGCTGTTTAATGTATGTGTGAAAGGAAACCGTGGAGAAAGTCCAAACTGACTTGACATTCACAGTTCATTTCTGGTGTTCCTGTGTGAAAACAATTAAATACAATCTTTGATATGTGATTGTAGGTATTAATGTTTCATATTTTGCTGAGAGTCTTCAATAGGAATATGTTCATTTCAGGTCCCCGTCCTGCTAAATAGATGCTGTGTCTTTACTTTTTGGATGTGGTCTTTGAGCTAATCATTCCTCACCGGTGGACTATAAAAGGACTGTGAGCTATATATCTGGGCCTTTTCACACTGTGACTATTCTCTCAGTTACATTAGTCATATTGTTGCCATTAACCTTGTGGAGGACAGGTACCATTTTTGTTCATCTAACTCTTTTTTTTTTCTCCTGGTGAAGTTCAGGAGTTGCAGGTTTGTATAAATTAAATGTATTTTTTGTGAGGAGTTTAATAGTACCTCATCTTTTTCCTTTTTGGGGCGTGGGGGGTGGCTATCTGAAATCTTGTGCCTTTTTGTTTTGATATGTTATAACAATCTAAATAATATATTTTTTGTTGAAAAAAAGAAAAGTGAAGTGCCAAAAGGTCTCCTGATAGTCATTGAAATAAGACCCCCCAAGCAGCCAGAGGAAGTAATAATCTTATGCCCCATTCACACAGGATTAAAATTATCTGGGCGGACCTGTGATAATTTGTAATAATCATGGAGTACATTTGTATTTTTAATCCCATCTAAATGCACCATGTCTGTGATTTGTAAAGTAAAAATTCCACCCCAAATTACCTACCCTATTTCAGCAAACAGTAAGGTCATGAGATAATTTTAATCCCACCCGAATGCACATGTAAGTGATTCTGTGATGTTCGGGCCAGAATCTTTTTAAAAAATCCTCTCCTCATCTTTTCTGTGATAGTGTGATAGTGTGATATTATAATAGAGCCTCAGCCTACATCCAGCCCATATAGTGTGATGATCTGATATTTTTAGATGATAAACTTAAAGAAATTAATGAACATTAAGCTTCACACAGAGATGTATGAAATAAGGGCTGTTTCTCAATATGTGTTCCTGGGAATTGAGAAATGGCCAAAGAAGTCCAGATGAGCAGAAAAACGACAAACAGATGAAGATACGTGTGGCTGCATCATGCAGTAAAACCCTTTTTTATCTTTCATTAAACTCAAAGTCTCTCTGACAGCACAAAACTTTAGGGCTTCAATGAAAGCTCTGTTAAAATGACTGTTACCATGGCAACCTAAAGCACAGGCCAACATGCAATTTTTCAATTTTGTCACTTCTCAAAATGTGACAGTAGTCACTGAATTCTAACTCTTGAATGTCCGATCAAATGCATTTAAATCAATAACGAAGTTTAATGTTTAATAAAAGGTAATTGATTAAATAAATATGCGGGGCCTCTGGATCAAAGTCTGTAAATCATCTTAAAACACAGACTTGCTTATCCATGCTTATACAGTGTGAATGCACAGAACTAAATACAGATGTTGGGGTGTAATTTTAGAATTACTGCTGGTCCAGAGGTAAATTTAGTCCAGTAATAAATGTACATTAATTGATATCTGAGTGTGTTATGAATTGTTTAAGATCACAAAAGATCACATTTTTCTCCTTTGGGTATATTGCAAATATTTCAGTGGGGTTATGTTTACTGTGTTTTATGGCTACATCACTTAGGATTCAGTTTATGAGTCCTAACTTGAACTAATGCCACAAACTAATGGCATTGTCTCCATATTTACTAAATCTGCAAATCTCTAATAGACATATTTAATTCAGTTTTGTTTATAAAACGTACAGTCTTTAACAATTACTATGAACATACAATTCAAAGAAGGTCTCAATGGACACCATTTCCATGTTCTCTTCAGCAATCTAACTCCTGCTGCTATTTCTTATAAATAATCTCTCTCTCTCGGAATAACATTTATCCTGGCGTCAGAGGGGACACCGTTGAGGCGGAGAAGATGATACAGTTACATTACACACAAACAGTACATACAAAGTCACATGCTCTGAAATTCACTAATGGCTTGTGCAGTTGCATCTACCCAGCCTGTTAGGATGTACACAAAGAAATGCACACAATCAATCCTATCCGTAAAGACTCAGTAGGTTGACACCTACATCATCATTGCATCATCTTTTCTCAGACAACCTTAACATTACATCAGGTATTTCCACGGAACAGTGAAGTGTCACAGTTTTACAATTTATTCACACATGGAGAGGAACCTTAGACAGAAATATTTGTTTAAGAACACTAGCATATTTTTATTTAGAGCTCTTTTTGAATCACTAAAACCCAGCACATGAACTGCAGACCTATCAGATGAAAATACATATCAAGTTGTGACCTGGGCAGAGTGCATGACGACAGCCTGAAGGCAAAGCAATTTAGACCATTCTCCCACCACTTTCTGCCTGACTGCTAATGTAGTGTACCATGCATTTGTTCACGTCCAGACACACACAAAGGCATGGACCTGAGAGCTGTCTAGCTTACTTTACCCATATAAGGGCCAGATTTACTAAAATAGGATGTTGCAAACCAGAAAAAGGGCAGACAGAAGTGGAACCCCCTTGAGGTGGTCTACTAACATCGTCCTGCTCTAACAAGAGTAGCAAGCATCACAGTGACCCTGCTCTCTACAAGTCAGTGGAAATATTTGAGCTGTGCTGCTCAGGTCTGTTCAGCAGCGGGCTCATATTTCACATAAGTGCCCTTAAACTTTAAACTGGAACTCAATGGCTGAGCTGAAGACTGAAAATTTCAGGGATTTCAGATTGGTTTCAGAGTTCAGGACCATGGACAACGACATAGAGGGAAATGGCTATGACATCAGGAAAGACTAATCTGCGGCACCTAAAGTTCAAGGAAAACATCTCGAACCTATTAAATGGTCCCCTATGACCACAGCCTACACTCAAAACCTTTATTTCATAAAAGAAGGCGATTCTGCAAATAAAGGCATGTAACCATTAACCTGAGGATATCATATGAATTTGAACACTGCAAATATTTGGGGTATAAAGATTAATCAGATTTTAAAATTAAGTGAAAGTGACAGACACCACTAATAAATACCAACACAGCATGTGTTTGTTTTAGGTGCTAACTTTCTGCTGTGCCTCTGTAGTAAATCCCAACCATAATTTTGCTTAAACTGTAGGGAGAGGACAATTAATTGAAACTTGATCTAAAGAGATGTTCAGAATCTATAACAAATGCAATCTATGTCAGTGATTTCTTTTGTTTATTATCAATTCTGATATTACTTTCCCCACTGTGTGTTCATGTACCGTTACCTTAAAATATACTAGAGTGCATGTGCAGTCACATGACTGGTCCTTGACCAGTCTGTGGGAAATCAAATGTAGAGATCACAGGGCAACTTCAGAAAAAGAAGAAAAAAAAAATGCAGTGTCTATCATTTCAACAGTTTCAACAACCAATTCTTTACCCCAACTTATATATAGGAGGGGTAAAGTGCACTGGTGCAACAGCTTTTGGCACTCTAATTTTATGTTTTATGGTTGTGAATGTGTGTTGTATCTTGTCCAATGTTTAAATGGTAAAAACACAACAAAGTGCAAGAAGTACTTTTATTGTATTGGACAATCATAATAAAAGGTGTATTTGTCTTCTTTTTTAGTCGTTAACATCTTACAACCCAACTTTCAGCATAACCACATTACCAAATACGAACAATGAATGGCTCAAAAAGATTGATTGTCTCACTTTGTAGTGCACTACACTGCATGGTCACTGTTTTGTGGTGCTGTTCCAGTATGCTGTGAGAATTTCTGCAAGTTATTTTCTTCTTCTTTTTTTTTTTAGGAAGGCATTAGTTTATTTTTTTAAAGTGTAGGATGGATGTCAAGTGTTAAAGGAACAGCTTTATCATCACGTCTCCTGATGTCCATCCAGGTTGAACACAATGACTGAGTGTGAATGGAACAAGCTCGTTTCCTGCCAACAGCAAAGCCTGCCGTGACAATATGGCTGCACCGCATTAAAACACTCCCTATGGAGAGACAGGACGGACACACAGAGAGGAATCTGCTGTGGAAAATCACTGAGAATATCTGAAGAAAGGCTGATACCACTTAATTTGGGAAAATTGTATCAGCCTTTTTTTTTTTTAAAAATGCCTTAATGCTGAGTGCCATTTAAGAAAACACCAACAAAATTATCCTAAAAGCCCCTTTTTTTTTTTTCAAAACATGGGGAAAAAATGTCACTGTCACTCAGTGGACGGAGCAAGGTGAAAAGTCCATTCAAGATGCCAGGCTTTTGATTTTAACAGGCAGCATTATAAGAACTAAACATAAAAGAGAGGTCAGGTTTCCAGGTTATATAATTCAAAAGACAGACGGAGAGCTGGGGCAAGCATGCTATAGTTGAGACCGGCAGATTAACCAGAAATATGGATGGATGGGAAGACAGACATGGAGAGGAGACATCATCAGTCAGAAAAAAATATATAATACCCATGTAACTTTACTTTTTATCTGTTCTTGAAACTGAGGTTGTAATATATTCTCAATATCAAAAAAAATATGATTCGTCAACTTTTGGCTAAGGCAGAAGGAATGATACAGACAAACATGACAGTGTGGGATGGACAGGAAATTTTAAGCAATCATTTGTGGCCTGCGGGGATAATCACTGCAAAGCCCCACTGTCCCATTCACTGAGGATAAAACCCACAGGATTAATCTGTAGGCCTACAGAATACACACATACGCCTCAAAATACTTACATAACACATGGACCACTTTTCCTTAGTCCCGTTGCTTTCCATCATGCAGGTTTTTCCTTTTTTCTTCACTTTGACTGTTTTCAAACTCTCTCGAGCGGTGGTCTTTTACCACTTTGCCCTGCTCTTACATACGCACATTCAAACGGACACCTGTCTGCATGCTGCTCTGATAATGTTGTTAGTTTACACATTCACACATACACAATGCTGACAGGAACATATTCTTGTCTCCACTGAAATACTGTAGATAAGAGTGCACATACCATGCAGACATAGGACACAGAAATGACAAAAATGCAACATACTCATACACATACGCACACCAACAGCAAACACACTGTCTGAAAAAGTTCTTCGTTGTCTCTTTTCAGAATTGATGTTTAAAATTCTATTTGTATACTTCCAGCGCTGAAATGTTATTAACCTTGCCGTCAAGGTAAAAGATGGGCATTTCGAGAGTGCTGCCACCGCAGGAATTAGGTTACTTCACCTCTGCCATTTTATGCTGATCGATAAAGGTGTAAATTTCAAGCATCCTAGAAATGACAGGCTGACGGAACATTAAGATCACATTACAGACGTGTCTGTGGCTATGTGTTTGTGTGTGAAGTGAAAAACACACAAAGAATGAAAAACCACAGTATTCAGCTTTCTCTTCAGCAAAGAGCACAAGAGATTTAAAAAAAACAAGTGTTCCATAGCAAAGAGAATAATCTTAATCATTTACGTCTATCGAATATAGAAACTCTATGTCCTCCATCATAAAATGTTTCCACTGAATGAACATCCCCTTTCCTTTCTCTCTTTGGACTTTGCTATGTTTGCTTGTGCTTTATTTACATGTGGATAATTGGATTTGTGAAAAACCTATCACACCAAGTTGTACTATATTGCCACACAAAACAACACACTACTACAAAGTGTTGCCAGGCTACAATAGATCCGGTCCGATTGCATTGACATGACAGGCTAAACAAAATTATTGTTAAAAGAAGGTCAAACATCTTTATCACTACGAACGATTTTTGGACCACTTCCTACGACCTCCTTGAAGCAGCTTTATAAGAATCCAGCATCTGTAGCCCGTTCCTAAGTTCATGACCAGGTCAATGGTCATGTCCAAGAGTTTTTACAAACACGTCACAAAAAGTCACGTTGGAGGGCCGATGGACGAATACCTTAGAAACAACCTAAGAGAACAACGCAGTACGTTCATGTGAGTATGACTCAAGAACACATTAAGTTGTTCTACAGTGGTCCCATGAACACCTTTTGAACTGAGATGTGAAAAGCAGAAGTACACATTTCGGTGCAGACTTCCAAAAGTACGTCATATGTGTGTCGCTTGGCCATAGCCGAACGAAAGCAGCAGCTACAGTCGCTTCTTCTTCTTCCTGCAGCCGCAGGTGTAGAAGGTGCAGCTGTGCTGTTCCCGCCATGATAGTCATCTAGAAAACTACAAATGTTTCCAGGAATATTCCAGGGTATGAAACAATCAAGACACAGATGTTTGGAGATATTGGACAGCTGCCACTTATATAGCCTGACAAAATATGCCAAAAGCCTTAGGATCTTCTGACAACGAGTTGAGATTGTAGTGAGTTGTGCATGGGGTCCCAAACAGCCACCTTCTGACAACAATTTTCATGAGATGGCCGTAAGTATACTGTTGGTAGGTTTCTTGTAGAGATCACATAAACTCTGCAGCCAGCGTGGGGCAGAAAATCACCTCATTTTCTCAAGCATGAATCAAATGTCTTATCCGAATTACATACTATAGCTACAGGGCTTATCTTTTAAAATGGAAAAGGAATTGCTGAAAGATGAAAAACCCTGACATTTGAAACAAATCTATTTTGAAAAAATATGTACCACCAAAACAGCCTGACTTAAGCATTAAAAACCCCACAGTGAAAAAAAGAAGACAACTCAAATATGAGCCCTCTGCTCATTTTGTTTGTTGAAATCTAATAAATGAGTAACAAAAAAATTCCAATTGCTCTCACAGTACTCGAGGATAATAAAAGTGAGGGTTTGTGTGCATAATATGTGCTCTCAACAAATGTAGCAGACTGAGTTGGAGGCTGGTGATAATTTAGCACCTCTTTTATGATGGAATTATAGAGGGGGGTGGGGGAGTGAAGATGGGGAGAAGCTATGTGCCGTTAACAGAAGGATGCAATTTTTTGTCACCAGAAAGCTGATTATTTGCACACCCTGGGTTTATGTTCATCATAGCATTTCATCCCCAAAGAATCCAATATGGGAGGGAAAAAAACACTAGTTTCATCTAGAGTCAGGAGCAACAGATAAAATTTCACTCGGCAACCAAATACTGTTTCTCTGGTTTTAGTCCAACCTCCTTCCCTTCATGCATGCCTGGATGTTTATTTACTCTCTTAACTGACATATGTACTTATTTACCCTTTGTTACAGACAACAAAACTCATAGGAGTTTAGGCTATTCAGTTTAAATTGTAGTACGCAAAAGAAGAAATATTAACAACATAAATCCCGGTTACGCTGTATAAAACAGCTCACTTTACACCTTCAATCAATTTCATCTTCATTTATTCAACTCTATGTGTGTATATATATATATATATATATATATATATATATATATATATATATA
>JAOWBL010035599.1:12172-24202 GCA_028564865.1 Zenarchopterus dispar
CACAAATAGAACAGGAGATTGCATTTCAGCGGTAATTATAGACAACATGTCTTGCATGCAGGTGTGTGTGTGTGTGTATGTGTGTGTGTGTGTGTGTGTGTGTTATGGGGCAAGTGGAGGACGGCTTACATAATTACAATCAGTGCTCCAGGCAAAGACTGACTTACTACTGTTTTTATTTTTACCCTCTCACTTTACCCTTTTCCTCATGCCCTCCCTCCCCTCCTCTTTTAACCATGTTGTGGTGGGTTTGTGCACGAAGAGCTGCACAGTGTCAGGCTGTGCTGCAATATTAATGGCCTATTGACGGACTATGGGATGATGAGTGCAGGGCTGAGGGAGAGAGGAGGGCCTCCAGATGCACCTCCGCTCCTTACAGCTGGGCCAACACAACTAAATTATTCATCCGATCCGCCATTGCCGATGCTGCCTGTCCTGCCTCGTCGCACAACAAGGGACCTGTGTGCTGTTTGTGCATCGCTGTTATGTGAAGGAGCGAGTGAGCAAGGAAAAGGGAAGTAACTACTTCTGCCTTACCTGTCCATGAGGTCCCATCATGGGATTGCTGGGGTTGTGTGGGGGAGGCTGTGTGTGAGGGGAAGGCTGAGATCCTGGAGGACCCTGGAGAAGATAAGATAAAAAGACATCAATAAGATGCAAGAAGACCGAATCAGGTTCCCAAAAACACCAACCATGGAAGCGGTTTGACTTTTGTGAGGCTAAAACTACAAATGTATTGATAATCAGTTTGTCGTTCTGAGATGTCTGCATCTTATATGTTTGGCAGCAAAGCAGTTTAAGTTAAAACAGTAACTCACACATTTAGAGGCTGGCAATATTTTCACCATCCAACAGACATTTAGCAACAAAACAACAAATCATAGAGCTGAGGGGTGCACCTCCAGCTGATCTAATCCAACTTCAGCGATCAGACATTCCAGGGATGCAGCCATATACACAAAGATGATGGTGGAAATTGTAGATAGACAACACGATTCAGGAAGTTTTGTCCATAAAGACGACATCAAAATTGTCAAACAATTCAACAAACAGCAGTAGACTCCACTCATTTAAAAAAAACAAAAAAACAAATTATCAATGGTCAAGATGACTATACACTAACTGACTCCACACACTAACCAGAAGACTTTCACCTAAACCAGAGAACTTCCCTAACCCCCGACTTTTACAATGTCCTGAAACTGGTCACATGTCTGGAGATGAAAATACTGAGATTATTGATATTTTCCTTGTTTCTGTGCTTTCTAACATTTTAATACTGGATTGAAATATTAAAAATTGCAGACGTGTTACTGCTGAATCAAACTTATTTATCCATAACCGGTCTTTAAATAATTCTGTCAATCACAATAAGCATCACACTTTGGACATTTTTGGCTCTTTGATCCAGCTGATTTAGGTTCTTATCTGGTATCTAAAGTCTAATGAAATGTAGCTGGATCCTAAGAGGCAACAGGTGAAAGTTAAAAACATGAGCAGTTAGTTCATAAACATGAGCTAATAATGATGCAGTGTAATGTTACTTTTCTTTTATCCATCTGACACAATCTTTCCTGGCATTTTTTCCATTATTTATCCATTCCTACCTTTGCAATATAGGTCATGTTTATTTATTTTTTATTTTTTAAAGACCCATCTCTGATTCATGTAAAATGATGCCTATGAACATGATCCTAAGACGACACTTCGGAGATTATTGCTAAATGGGCAGCGACTAAACAGGTGACGGAAGGAGGAAACCAAACTCCGGCACTAACGGAGGTAATCATTTGCAAACATGCTGCAAATACCTGATAAGCTGATGTACATGAGGAATATTTCAGTTTCAATGAATTTGTTTCTGCCCCGGAGTCAAAATCACAAAATCACAAAGTAAATGCAGCATGTCCAATTTAGCTTATAATTACTGTGCCACTATTATATCTCGTCTATTGGAGCAACAGGGAATGCATATAATAAGATTTGTCACTGACATTTCCAAATGGCCGCTCTGATTATCATGTACAGGAATTGTTAATTGCCAGGATGAGGTCAGATCAATTCATGAGGATGGCTGTAATCAGCTTCAACTGCGGTGCTGTTGCCAAAGGATAATTCAGGAAATATTCTAATATGGTATTATTTTTCTCAATTTCACCACGATGATACTCGATCCAGTTTGCCAGAGTTTAAGCCATCCAAATACAAAGTCAAGCGCCAAAGCAAGCTTAATTCTGGGGATCAGCTTCACCATACAAAGAAGCAGCAAATATTTAAACCCAATCAAACATCATTACGGAAATGGAGGAGAGGAACAAGTCCCACACCGAGAACAGCTGAAAGTGCCCTGTTACTTGAATGGACTCTTGATCACTGCTAAGACAAGTATACTTTTAGAGACCTTACAGAGACATGAAAAAAAAAGCACTTTAAAGTGATTCAGTACCACAGGACTGTGTGAACTTTGGCCTCTCTGTTTCTTCCTACGGTGACCTCATGTGACTCCAGCGGCAGCTGATACAATGGGAATCTTTCACTATCTGAACATCGGCCTTGAGAAAGAGGACCACCTACCGCAAGAGCGGGATCGCTATCGGGTAACATTTCAGGTGTGTTAGGGTTGTGGATTGCAGAAGTGATGAGCGCTAATATGATATTTTGTTCAGACATGGCAGAAGGATCTTTCCTTTAGTGTGGTGTGTGTGTTGTAACAGGTGTGTATCCAGCACTGTGGTGAAAAGGTGATGGATTAGGGGATTACCCATGTGCAAAATACCTCAAACTCACAAAAAGATACCTTGAAAGCAAATAAGGAGGAATAGATGCAAAACCAGACATACCGCTAATCAATTTTCATTTTACCGATTTCATTTCCACATTAACCTTCTTCACTTGATTAGTCCACTCAGTAATCAGTAATTAGTTAATACAATTTCTAAAGGTATGAGAGAATAAGAAAAAAAAAAAGGCTGAAAATATTGAGGTAAAAATGACGTTTGTAGAAGATGAGCCAGTTCTGGTGAAAATGTGAAGGTCACATGTTACTTCCAAGACGCTCATGTGACATCTCCATGCAGGTTAGATCAGTTTTCATTTTCAAGCTGCAAGTTTTTTTTTTGACTCCAGGTTCTTCTCCACGTAGCGATTAATCAAACACAACGATTATGGTCAGGAATTGGTTGGTGTCGAGACCACCTCTTCGCCTGTGTGCACGGATGGGTTGATGGTGTGCCGACAGAGCTGGACATCAGGAAATTGTGGGTGCTGCTACAGCGGAAAAGTAAACATGTGTGATGGACAGTGTGAGGCTGTGAATGCAGCAGCTACCATCCGCATTCACCTCCAAGAGCACAGACTCTAGCAGAGGAGACGAGCATTCGCGTATGCATGGAAATCATTTGCACCTATTTGTGGACTTGCAGCTCATGTGGAGCTCAGCAGCAGCAGCGAGGCTCTTGAGCAGGGTGCTCCCTGTCCTTCTGAGGCGTGGGAGTTTACTTTTCTTTATGTGCCGACTCAATTAATCTCCTTGTCATCAGAGCATCTCCTCTGAGAAGCAGTCAAGTTGTCCCTGAAGCCACTTCTTAGCAGGCCATACAGTATGCAGCTGTTTGATAATTTATTTGACGATCTGGAAATGTTGATTTAGTTGTACATACAGTGTAATCTGGATGTGTTGGCACAGTTATGACATTTGTATCGGAGCCAGTGTGGTTTTTCTGCCAGTCTGTGTGTGTATGTTTTGGGTGGTTAACACCAGCTGCACTGGCTCGCTCTGTCTCTCAGCAGGTTCACACTGGGGCTAATGTAGCGCTAGCTCTGTCTGACCTCAGAGGTTATTGTTGTTGCAGAGCCAGCCTGTGTGTGCATGCGTGTGTGTGTGCGTGTCTAACAAGACACCCCTGCGGGGTCTGACTGCACTGACCCAGCTGCAGCAGCCTGCTTCTCCTCTGCAGACAAATACACACACGTTTAAGTCACTTAGGAGGACATCACATTCGCTTGCTCTCAAACCTCAAAGCAAACATTAGCACAGCATGCCTTAGCCAAACTGTTGCCGTAAACTGGAGCCAATCCAAATGCCACTGGAGTTGAAAGTTTACGCTGTGAGGACCACCTCTCTGCCCCCACATTAGTGTGGAGTCTCCATAACAGGGCTGTCTGAACGTTTGTTTTTTGTCTCTGCACTGTTGGCTGTACACATTCTCCTCCTCACACATGCACACACACAAACATCCACAGGGCTCCTCTCTTGTTCTTCTTTATAATGTGCCATAATGGAGCGTAGCTCCTTCGGCTGAGCCTCCCCAGGCCTTCCTGCTATTACATCTGAATGGACCAGCATATGGCCTTTATGGCCGTACTGTTCTCCCTACAGGTCCCTGCAGAGACGGGGGGAGGAGAGAGGGAATGTTTCAACTGTCACAGAGGTGTACGCAGGGCTAGCTCAAAAAGTAGCTCGCTCAAGGTGTGTATGTGTTGGTGCAAGCGTGTGAGCGCCTCTGCGTGGTGTTGTTTGTGCAGGAGAGGGTAAGGAGGAGGGGGACGTGGGGAGCGTCAAATGAAGCAATTAATAAAATCATTTTCTACCCAGCTAAGGAGATAACAGCTTGGCACAGTACCACAAGCCTATCAACGCAGCCCCCTCGCCTCCTCTCCAGTCATTTCAGCTTAAGGAAGACCCACTCGGCTGCCCCCGATGCAGCACGAACACACAGAGAGGAGAAAGAGATGGAAGACTACCAGCTTTCTTAGGGGATCTTTTTTTTCTTTTGTTTATAGCTGCTAACGCTAGAGGGCAGTGTGTATCTGCCATCAAACTGCTGGACACACACACACACACACACACACACACACACACACACACACACACACACACACACACAGAGACCACGAGCACAAAGCAGCCTGCATCACTGAACACAACAAACAAAGCCAGGAGGAACAGCACCACACACATGCACACACACGGACACACACACCCACACACACACAGATTTCACTCTCATTGTCATTCCTTGCTAACATTCCAGAGAGAGTGGCGGCGGCAGTCGGCCTCCTGCTTGCTCATGGTATATAGCACGGCAGCACGTCAGCTCAGACGGGAACACGCCATCCACTTTTATAGGAGTGGTTCTTTCTCTCCATGAAATGCCGACAGACATTCAAATATGTTCACGTTACCAAATGAGCTCTAAGTACATTTCTGCACAAAGGTTTTAGGCAGTTAACACTCGGTACAAACAAAGACTCTTCTGACTGGATTGAATTCAGTCTCTCTGCAGCTGGACAACAAGTCCAAACGAGCAACCAGACAAGGACCGAAGCAACAAATGAAATTTCCATCTGCTTCACAAAATAATGTTTGCTTGCATCATGCGTCTTTCTTTAAATTGTTAATTAAAGTCTATGCGAGTATGTTTATTCTTGAGGATTTTAACTTCTCCACAATCTTCAATTAAGTCTTTTTTTTTTTTTTTTTTAAAGTAGTTTGGCACATCGGGGAATGTCATGACGCAAAGACTGGAAGTCAGTTGCTCATTCTTATAAAAGCACCAGGGGCAAAGATTTAAAAAAAAAACAAAAAAAAAACAGGACATGCAAAAAGGTGTAAATGTAAAAACACATGGATCTTCTGGTTCTTTCAGGTTGTGTTTTCTTTTTTTTATCAATTGGTGGAGCAGTGGCAGGAACGTTACGTATCCAACCTTCACAAGCACATGCAGCTCATTTCAACAACTCAGCTCACTATATATCAATTTTATCTGTTGTGACAGAAACTGAGACTAAGGTTCTGTTTGCATGGGAGAGGCTCCAGGACAATCTGTTTGTTGCCAGCGACAAATTTAAGAAAACATCGAAGTAACTGTCCTCTCAAAGTAGATTTTCACTCGAGTGCTTTTCAGAAACGAAACTTTCAAGTCAGTTCCTGTAAAGATGAGCGCACGTCTCGATAATCACAAGTCAGCATGGGACTCCATGAAAAGACACGAGTCAATGCATCACACTCGATCTACAGTATCTTTTTGACAGACTTTCGAAGATGCTTGAAGCCAACCAACTTCCAGAATTGGTCAGAACTGGTGCTTGTTTAATGGAAGGTGTGGTTCCACCAAAATTTGGTCCGATTTAGTTTTCTTTGACAGACATAACCAGTTTTCAGCTTTTCAAACAAAGACAGTTTTTATTTTTTATTTAAATAAAAGTTTCTATTTCCCCTTCCTTTGTCTCACAATAGTTCGATCGCTGCTATTCCCCACACCACGCTCTTTTTCTCTCTCTCTCTCTCTCAATTCATCAGAGGTGACTGAACATCAGTGAGAAACAGAGGACACTCAGACATCCTCAATTATTCTGCCATTTCATGATAAAACATTATAAAACAAATAATGGATCAGATATGTAACAGAAATATACAGAGCAGCCACATCTGCTTTACGCACATGTTTATAGAGGGAGGATGTTTATCCACGGCGCAAAAAATAATCAAAATGGGAAGACTTCCAAGTTAATTGTCATTTTTCACTCCTATCGCTCGTATCGGTCTTCTTGATGACTAAAAACAATTAATCATGTTTTCACAGGTTCTGCTTTTTGCACAGAGTTGAACCTGTGATCCTTTCCTTCCTCAGGTAAGAGGACCGCTGTAGGTTTATAAAGTTTAGCACACACCTCTACTAAACGGATAAAAGCTGCCATATCGGAGCCATGGTGCTGATCGGGACGAGGCACTGAGAGACAGAGGCTCTGTCTGACTCCAGCGACTGTTATCAGCCCTTTCTGAACTATTGTAAGACTGGTGGAAACGATAGCTGGCAATGGAAAAGGAAAACGTTTGCAGAGGGCCGCCTGTCAATTTTAAGAGTCTATCATTCAGGAGGAATCGTTAGCTTTCACTTTTATTGTTGTCTTCTTATGGATAAGCTGCGCTGATAAGAGTAAAAGATGGCCTGTTCACTCGATGGCTTTATTTCAGACTGAAGTGAGAAATTTTGACAGCCCACTGTCGTCTGGGTCCTTCAGTATCTCTCTCCATTTTAACTGCTTTTCGAAAACCTCTGTCTATTACGGCCAAAAGAAGAAGAAAAAACACAAAACACTTCAACGTTTCCTTGAGCATTTTCAAGGACAACTCATCGGCTTCTTTTGTCAACTGGTTAAAGAGCTTTAACTTGATGGTAGTAGATTCTGTCAGATTTAAAGTTTAGCTTATATGTGTGCCACCGAACAACCTCTTGAACTTCATTCATCCAGGATCTAAACCAGCAGGCCACACACTTCAGTCCAGAAACAACAGTTAAGCCAGCCAGGTACTGAGGTTTGACATTTAACCCTTACCAGTGATGAATGACACCTCAGGCACTGTTCCTCAGTAGTCTCTGCCGTTCATTTTCGAAAAACCCTCAACTTATTTTTCCACATCTGTGGAATATAAATAACAAGAACCAAGCCTGAGATCAGTCTTACCTTTAACAAATAAAGTACTGAGATCAGATAACTCTCAAAATTCACAGTGCCACGTGCCGGCTTTGAACAGGTTCTTCAATTTGTCTTTGATACCCGGGTTGCCTGTTCTGAAATGTGTAATCAAACCTAATCCTCCTGTTGTGCTCTTTTGTGTTGTCCCTGAAGAGCAGCAATTACCTGCAGTGAGAAGCACAGCCTTTGACTTTGGATCTTTTTTTTTTTTTGGCAAGAGGAACAATTCTAGTTAAGTGAATAGAGGTTGTTCCACCCCGGCTGCTTCACATACTTAATGGAGAGAGCTTTTTTTTTGTTATTTCTTTTTGAATATCAGAAATACCTTGTGGAGAAGGGAGAATCATAAAAACATAAGAGAGGGATTTTTTGAGGTTTTATCTGGATCATATACCTGAAGAGCACAGTTGCAGAGTTTTTTTTTCTCGTTTTGAACACCCCCTCCCCCACTCCCCCGACATCTGAGTGTCCTCTGTTCCTTTTTGTTTTTCTTCATGTCATTAACTATGTCACTCCTTGCAGCTTTTCTTCACTCTTCCTCCTCACCGCTCTCATCTTCCCTTTTGCTTATCAATCCCTGAGGGCCATGTTGCAGCAGGGATGGACTGTGAGAGGATTATATACCAAATGTATACTTTGTATATGCTTCTCTCTTTTCTTTTTGCACTTCAGTCTTCCTGCCTAAATCATGTCTATTCAGCCTCTTTTGCCAGACTAACCCTGTAAGTTTCAGCTGTACTCCGGTCTGGAATAACGTACCCAACACAAATGACTAATGCAGCTTTGAACGTTTGGATTGGACTCAAGTGTTTCTGCAACTATGTCACCAAAATGCTTTGGGTTTGCCTTGCGTAATCGCATCTGGGTGTGATTCCAGCTCTGGTAATTTATAAGTATCTCTTCTCGGATTACGCTGAGTAACCTTAGTGAAATCACTTCAACAAGAAAAGAAGAAGATCTAGGACGTCAATCCAGGTGGTGCAAATGAAAACTGTGGTCCGCGTCACCATGAGCAGTTCCGCTTTTCTGGTGCTGCTTGCCAGACTATGGGGCAACGACACCGTAAAGTACAATGTTGAGACGTAGCTACTATGAACAAAGAGACCATAAATCATGCTTTAGGGGACATGTGCAGTGGACACCTTTCTTCTATTTCCAACTCCATTTTCCTCCTCCGTCCCTGCTTTGCCCCTCATCCCTCTCTCCTGGGACTGCAGCCAGTAACAGCGTTGGGGGTCACCTATGTTAATTACCATGCCAGTGCAACTCGGACTAATTTCTGCTATGCAAACGCAGGACCCAGGCGAACGCTGCACACGCAGGGGTTGGTGAGTATGGATGTGGCACCGAGAGAGCACATGAGAAAATAACAGCTTCAAAGACAAAGGAAATGGAGAGAGTGAGGAAATGCCACAGAGAAGGATGCCAGGCAAAAGGAGAGGGGAGACGAGAAAAAAACTGACCCAGAGCACTGATGAGAAATGACTAAAGCACTATGAAAAAACCCAGTTTACTGCATATAATCCATTCAGTATTTTACAGTGACAGTGCAGTGACTTTACCCCCAGAGTGACTGAGGAGAGCAATGACGATATGAGTAAAATCTCAGCAAATATGTAGGAGGAGAAAAATCTGCTTCTCCGTTCATTTGAATGAATGAATACCCGGCAGTCTGCACTTTCAGTACGGACCGCAGCCATTAGTTCACCAGGGAATAAATGTCAGTCACCCACCACGAAGAATGTGTGTACTGGAGCCCGCGGTGAACGATGCCATATGAACACGACACACTAATATGTGCCTCTTTGCAGATAACTGTGTGGGCTTGATTTAAGAAAGCCTGAAGTGAAGTTAGAGACCTATGGAGAGCAGTTTGTCTGGGTTTTTTTTGTTTTTTGTTTTTTGTTGCACACTGGACAAGCTCTCCATCCCCAGTTTTCTTTTTCTTTTTTTTTTTTTTGTTTCAGTCACCTTTGGCTGCCTGGCTTAGACTAGCTGAGCTAAGCAGAGAAAAGAAAGGATGGAGAGGATGGAAAGGAAAAGGAGATGAAAGAGAATGGAGCATCCATCATCCATCCATCCCTTCTTTGCTCTCCTTGCTCCCGTCTGCCCGTTCTGCCTGTCTATCTGTCCGTCTGCCGTGTGCACAGGATCTATTTATGGAAAGCAATGTCACTCATGCGACACCATCAGATAGCTTTCTCCTGGCATTCACTGCTCATACATCATTAACATTCTCCGCAGCCCCAGCATGCATGCACATACACACTTAAGGTACACAGCACACAACATACTGCCAATCAATTAGTGCAAAAAAAGGAAAATGGTCTCACAGTGTCATGGTAAACATACAGAAAGAGGATTTGTTTCTACATGCCTGCTGCGTACAGTTTATTTAATTATTCTTAAAAGGGATTAACTAAATATACTTAATAAATTCATAATGATCGAAAGCCTCATCTGTGTGTGTATATATATGTGTGTATTCCTTTAAGATGTTAGTTGGATGACAGTTGCGTGCTTTCCCTTTAGAGCTGGATGAAACGCAACACATTCACAGACATTTACGAGAGAAGATTGGGCTACATTATGCGTACTGTTTTTTTCCCAATAACTTGCTGTATGTTGTGACTAATTTAATTTTGTTTTGAAAATTATGATCTCAAATATAATGTCCTCAAATCATATCTGCTTCTAAAGGGAAAAGCAGGCAAACATCACACCTGGATTTAAAGAGAAATCACTTGTCCCTCCATTCATCCGTTATTTTCCTCATTTGAGTTTAAATTAGAAAAAAAAAAAATCACACTGTAAAGAAAAATTCAAAGTCGCTACAGAGGTCCTAAAAGATGCCTCTGTTTTGACAGATTTAATCTAGCTGTTTGTCCACATTTCCAAACTTTGTGCAAATCTTTGAAAACCAGCTGCTGGACATATTTTTGCCTTACTGCACACAGAGGTTTTACTCCTCCGTCCATCCATTTTCTATACCTGATTAACGCTCTACAGCCTCACGGGGGTCTGCTGGAGCCTATCCCAGCTCATTACAGGCAAAAGGCAGGCGTGGGTTTACCCATCTAACTATTAAACTCTTTGCAAGTGAAACTGAAAATGCTGTAAGATTCCCTGAAATGGTTTCATTCATAAACAAATGAAATAAGAATTAAGTGAAATACTCACTGAATTTAGACAGTATGATATTTTGTGATATGTCTGTTAAAATCAATTTCATTTGTTAACATTTATGCATTGTTGCAACTTTCCTGTCAGTGAGACTCGCCCATCAAATGCCAATGGCTGCTGAGAATTAGTTCCACAGGGACTTGAACTCAGACGTCTGTAGCTTTCGGATCCATAACAATACACTGAAAGATCCTGAACCATTTCAGTTATTTGTACAGTGTTCATATGAAAAGAATTTTAAAATGATGTGTCTGGGACACGTGTAATATCAATTCCAAGTATCTTGAGAAGATGGGCAGTAGAGTTTATTTTATTTCATTTCCCTAATCCAAAGAAAATGAAGCTAAATGTCTGCTTTGGATTAAGCTGCCGGCGTAACATCCAGAAGAAAGCAATGCTTTTAACTCTGATAATGTCACCAAATGTTATTTAATTATAATTAATCACCACTAGAGTTGGGAGTTTACCTCAGAAAATGAAGTTACCAGATACAGTTATAACTTAAAATCCAGTGCTAGGTAATTAGCAGTGTCACATCTCCATAAATTTAGATCTGATGTTAGATAGCTAACAGTTCATCTGACTTTATGCTTTCTAAACTAATTCAAGGTAAATAAATCTAATGTTACCCTGCAGTGCATGAACAGCGTCGATCCTGGATGTTATAATCTACGATCGTGATGAGTTTCTCCCACTTGCATTGTGATCTGCAAACCTTCACCTCCAGCTTAACCTCATCACCAACTGTATCTATTTTTAGATTTTGTCCACGTCCCTCCATGGCACATTTAAGTCCCATTTGAATGCTCCTTGGTGGAAGACGGTCCATTTGTGTCCAAAGTTTGTCTAAAAACTCTAAAAAGCTGAGTTATTGAGGGGTAAAGATGGGCAGAGGATTTCCAGTTTTTTTTTTTCAATACATGAGAAAATAATATGTTTAGAATAGATGTTCCTTGAAGAAATATTGATTTGAATATTTCTGCATCTGTGTTCAGTAATATTAGTATTTCAAGGAATTTCAAGGGTATAAAGATGAATGCAAAACCAACCTTATGATGGCACTGGATCAAGACTCTTTTTTTAAGAATAGTTAATATAACCACGTGTGTGAGATTACTACAGAAAACCTTTGTCATGCATTATAATGTGAGCTTGCCTTCACTCATATTACTTAAAACTTTACTGTCTTATGTAAACTCTGTCCAACATCTAGGATAGACCACTACGATCCCTTCAAGACCACATCTAGTTCAACATGAATATGCAAAACCACATTTTGCATACAATACAAAGCCATAGCTGAGAAAGAAGATGGTGTGTATGTATGTGTGTGTGTGTGTGTGTGTGTGTGTGTGTGTGTGTGTGTGT
>JAOWBL010035599.1:33199-58236 GCA_028564865.1 Zenarchopterus dispar
ACACACACACACACACACACACACACACACACACACACACACACACACACACACACACAGATATGCATCCTCCACCCGTGGCCTTTCACTCCTTCAAAGGACAGTTGGTGTTGGCTGAAAAACCACAGGGGAACCGGAGGAAAGGGTGAATAGATGCCGTTCCTCCTCCGGCGGGCACGAGGACACACATTTTCAAGGAAAGAGGCAGGCATACACGTGCACGATGATATATGTCTAATTGAAGATCATTAATGCTGCTAATTAGGGAATAATCGAATGCTTGGAGATTGGAGACAAAACCGAATGTGAGGAACATGGTATTGAATGAAAGGTGTGTAAGCCTTTTTGTCAAACAGAATGAGAAAGAGACGGAAGACAGTTGAGAAAAATGATTTTAATGTGCACTACCTCCTGGCCTCTGGTGTCTAACTCTTATTCATTAAATTTCGATGCTCCGCGCGGCAAGTCAGAGAGGGCTGCAGATCACAACTGAGCAGGAAGATTATCCCACGAAAGGCCACTTCACAGGTGATGACACACACAAACACACGTAGCCACCCTCAAATGCGGTTACAAAAGCAGAAAAGGGTGGTGAATGCTGCATTTCCGAGATCTGCCGCATTGTTCTCCTTGTAGCTAGAATGTAAATAAATGTTAAGCTGCGTGACGCAGTCAGCTGTGTCGGGTGTTTCATGTGACTTCTCAGAATCCAGGAACAAGACCGTCTTTCATCAGCTGCCGTTTCTGCACCAACGTTCAACACTGATGTAGACAAAGTTCTGTCATAAAAGAGGCTCAGACACCTCACACGCCTCCACAGACCAGAATGCAAAACCAAGAAGACGAGACGCTCCCGATTTCCAGTCAGGAAACCTCAACCATCACTTTAAACTTTTCCACCTACACACAGAAAACCACAACAGAAAATGAACAGGTTCACAGCTGCCGTCTGGGCTTTGTAGGACAGCACTCAGAGAGCAGCTCCAACCAGCAGCACAAAAAGTACGTGAATCCTTCACAATCCCCCAAAACAAAAGAAACTCCAAGGATGCACCTAAAATTTAAAAAAAAGAAGGAATCAACTGTTGAAAGATGAAAGTTTTTACATATACAACATATACTGTAAATGTGCAGACATAAAACACGACGGAGCACGAGAGCACACTCGCAAACACCTGTTGTCTACATGCACTACACGCTGACATTTAACGCGCAATACTCGCTGACATTTACATGTCTGAAAACATTTATTTGCTGCAGGTTCAGACAGCTACGCTCATGTTCACATATCATACACACCTAGACTGCAGATATGAAAGATTCTTAATTATTAACTTAGTTTCATAAACTTGAAGTGCCAGATTTCTCTTTGGTGAATCTTCACATACAATATTAAAGAATATTTCTGCAGAAAGCAAATGAAATAGCGAGAACAAGAAAGACACTGATAATTTAATGAGCTCATGAAGATCTTACAAAAATCTCCCAACTGGCAGCTGGAAAATGCTAATCGGCAAAATTATTGTTTAAGTTCATCTTCACAACATATTTGGAAATAATGATAACAGAAGCCTCCCACACAAATGCACTGGACAAAAATATCATCACTCTACTTCTTTTTTGCCTCTCTTTTCTAGTAAGATTTAAAGCTGCAAGGGAGATTTTTTAAATGTTATTTTCATGTTTCTTTTTTTTTTTTTGGTTACACTCTGTGTGATTTGTATTCTTTCCTCTAAGAGCATTTAAATGTACATTTAACCTGTTTGGAATAAATCTGGATCTGAACCCATACTAGCCCTGGATCTGGTCTCAACTACTCAGGTTTATGTAGACCAGTAAAAACATCTCATTCACAGTATTTACATCCCACCAGTCAAACATGGAGCAGGTCCAGATCCATAACTTTTGAACATTAATTCCCAAGTAGACCTGTGAGGGCTGTTACATAGTAAATTTCCAGGTTTTTCAGGACAGAGAAGTGGTCCTTTTTTTCCTTTTACAGACCCAGTAAGACCTCCATAGTAATTTAGTAATGTTGGGTGAATCTTTGTAACCTATGGCCTCAATTAGGCCTTGTATGAAACCTAAAATACTAAAATACTGAGTTCTCATTTTCATTCATGCAGCCAGTCATTGGCAGCAGATCAGTCCAACATCCTCTCCCCAAATCTGGCCAGGTACATTCAACACTGCCTCTTGTGGTTTGTAGAAAAAGTAAAACAGCACAAAAATAATAACAGGCACTGTCAAATTAAACAGATTAAATGTGTATAAATAAGACCAAAAAAAAAACTTTGAAAGTTTGCCATCCAGTTTTACAGACTGGTCCCGTCTCAGGGGTACCCGTCTTTCACCTGAAGACACCAAGGAAAGGCTCTAGCAGACTCTCTGTGACCCTAAATAGGAATAAGCGACTGACGGATAGAAAGTTTGCAAATTAAGTGTGGTTTACTTCTATTACATTATTATATGAATATAAAAATTATAAAGGGATTCTGTCTACACACTTTGGTACAGTTTATCTAACCCTACAAGCTTCAAAGTTGCTACTGCTGGAATCTGTTGCAACTCAAACTTTGCCAAGATTTGATAATAAAACACTTTTCCAGCCAGACCTCCTACGGGACTATTAAAAAGGGAAAAAGCGTCTCAGACAACCTTGTTAGAAATATACCTCCTTCTTATTCTGTGGTTTTCTTTCATATTCTTCTGCTTACTTCTAGTCTCTCTCTGTCTCTCATGTTATGCTCACACAACTGGGTTTCCTTTCTGTGGAGCAGAAGAGGTGCAAGATGAAAAGGCAGAGAAAAGTGGTGGTGCTGCATACCACGAACATCAAAAATAGGGGGCAAGAGTGGGCTGGGAGTTACAGTCGGAGCTGCACGTTCCCCAGCGCCTCAAGCAACAAGGTGGACCTCAGAGCCCAAGCCAGACATCTTTATCTCGCAAGTGACGATGAATTACCACGTCATCTTTTGCAGAATGCGGTCATGAAGAAAATGTATTTAGTAAAGAGAAAAATACAAAGTCTAGTCTCTTCCCACTGACTTTTTATGAGATTGTACCGTAACAACAGCCCAGATTCACTCGGGCCTGCTGAGATGAATTCATCTCATGGCCATGTTTAGCAAGCAACAGAAACACACCAGACATTTAAAACCATCTCAGACCAGTCTGATCCACTCACCCCACTGCTATTTTAAAGTACACATGAATCTGTGTGTGTGTGTGTGTGTGTAGAGGGCCAGGCAGGAAGAGGTATTCCCAAAGGAGCAGTCCTCCTGAGCTCCAGACATTGGGGGGTTGGGCATGTGAGACACACACACACACACATGCACACTCAGACACACACACAAGGCACACGCTACCGATTGCTATTTTGAATCCCATAGGCACCGCCATGTAGACCACCTCCACCTCATGAGTCACAAGTCATGAAATCAGCTTCCAATATTTTCATAAATACAGAAATGGACATGAAACATCCCCTCTGTCACACATACTGCAAAATGTAGGAAAATAGCTACATTTTAATGACAAAGAAGAACTAAGCAGTTCAGAAAAATGTCTTCATTATAAAAAAAAAGTCTTTGGACTTTTAATCAAAGATTCTCTTATTGATTTCTAACTGGAGTGCAGCTCTTGACTTCTTTTAATGGCAAAATGAACAAATGCAAATGTCAAGTGCCACCTGTCCTCTTTAAACACCGCTCAGATTTTTCCCTCCAGTCAAAACCAAGTTTAGCCAGATCAGCTGTCCTGGTCCAGGTCCCGAGGTCAGACAGGTTAGAGTGTTTGAACCTAGTGGCCTTGAGGACCCAGGAGCTGAACACCACCTTACATTGTCACCCGCCAGACAGGAGGAGGAGGAGGAGGAGGAGGAGGAGGAAGAGGTGGAGGAGGTGGTGAGTGGAGACAGTAAACCACATTCCCAAGACAATGGATGGTCTGTGGAGCTTGCTGAAACTCTGAAGGCCCCGAGGCGTCTCGAGAAGAGGGAGAAAACGAAGGGGCTGAGGCAGAAAAAAAAGAGGGAATGCTGTTGAGAAGAAAAATGAGAGGAGAGACAAGAAGAATAAGAAAGTGGATCAACAGGAGAAAAAAAAAATTATACCAAGTGGGATGCACAAATAAGTGAAAAGCTGTAAGAGCATGAATGCTGCAGGGGAAAAAACTGTTGGGAACTGATCGGGAGAAACTAGATTATGTTTCATAAAAATGTATCAAAACTGTGTGAAGTCTACATTTTTTCCAAAAGTAGTTTGAAACATTTTATTATTATTTTATTGGTGAATTTTAGATTTTCTGAAAGTTGGTTAAAACATTTCAAATATTATTAAAATAATAATAAAAAAAAACCAATCCTGAAATATACTGGCTGCAAAAAAATGTGCAAAAAACCAACACTAACAAACATAATGGATTCAGCTTATTTGAACTAAGAAATCCGATTCAACTTATTCCTTTCATCTGGTTTTAGTATGCTGGCATCGTAAGTAATGTGTAACCACTAAATCTGGACTTCCTCTTAAGTTTGATTAAGGAGATTATGGTATTAACCATACTGTTGGCTTTGCAATTACTTCTTAAAGGAATATTCCGTAGTTAAATCAATTACTAGTCAGTAAAAAGTGTAAGCAAATTTACGACAACAAAGCAGTGAATGGATTGACATTTCTATAAAACGGCCCTTTTTAAACACATTTTCCATACAAATATATATATAACTTAAAATGATCTTGGTTCATCTGTAGGCACTCCAGCCACAAATCACTTCAGTGGAATTATGTTTCTGACTTTTGTCAGAGGCTTGAAGTAAAATGTATTCTGATGTTGCCACTTGTCCTCTGGACTAATGACCATGATAGTGCAAACATATAATCCATTACAACTCAAAACCGCTTCAACTCATGTCGTTTTGCTCCCTTGTGAAAGTTTACTCTTATTACCATCCAGCAACAGACCTACAGTTGATTTAATTACAGAATATTCCTTTAAGAAATGATCTATTAAGATCCAGGTTGGATAGATCTTAGGCTTTGATATTTTGTTTGTGTGGGAGATTGGGCAAGGACTGGACCGCAATCCACACAGTCAAAGACCTCCAGGACCGCCAGTGAAGACCACCCCTGAATCACATCAGCCACAGCCGATCCCACCTAAAAATAGCTATTGTGGATGAATGTTGATGATGCTCATCTCCATGACTATGTAGGAGGTTGAATTTATACACAATAATTCTGATTGTACTGGTTTTACAGTGGCCATCTTGGCTGCATCCACATCAATACGCTTTCATTTTTGAGGGTAACACTTTTATTATGGTTACATTTGGTGTAGACCACAGTCCAGTGAACTCAGCCCTAACAAAAAAACAAAACAAAACAATCTGCTGGAGACCCAGTTTCAGTTTGTGAACACAAGTGTTGTGTCCTAATGTGGATGGGTGAAACTGTAAACATTTGAAAACAATGATCTGGTTGGACTGATTTGCATCATGATTTGCTCTGAAACTGTTATGCAGCCAAAAAAAAATCTGCAGTTAATCAAACTACCTAAGGAAGGAAGGAAAACCATTAGAAAAGAAGAAAAAAACACAGCAAAAACAAGATTATTTCTAGTAGCTTTTGTGGTGTAACCAGCATGGCGATCTCCTGGACATGTTAACGTGGATGCAGCTCATTTTCATTTTGAAGCAGTGTTTTAAATCTAAAATAAACTCATGTGGACATAGCGTTTATGTGACAGAGCTGTGGCTGCCACTTGATGGACGTCTTCAAGCTCTTAGTCTGATCCAGCACTTGCACATTGCTTCTGCCTTCAAGGACATAAGGTAGCGTTGGCTAAATGAGAAGCTCAAGGCTTGAAAACAACATTTCACAAAAGAAGAAAACAACAGAATGACTATGCCTATCTTCTGTTGAAAGCCTATTAATAAGGCCCCTTCAGCTCATTTCTCACAGCCTAAAGGCTATCTGAAACTAAACAGAAAAAAACTACAACAGTGTAGTTAAATGACAGAGCTCCTATCAACGACCCCAGTTTAATCTTGGCTAAACAAAACACCCCGTTAGTGTAACCACAGAGGGACTCCAGACTTGAACAAATGACTTCTCCTTCCCACCACTGACAGTGAGCGTCTGCACCACCAGAGGATGAGCAACAGTGGGTCAGCCATCCATGGGATGACTCTGCAGCCATACCTGCCAAATTCCCCAACATACCCCCAACACCCTCCTCTTGCCATGCCAGCTCCACATATTTTGGATTTTGGTTCCTCTCTGTCCCTGCGAGCCGCGTTAAAGAAATAAACAGTTGGAGCACCAGTGGACAGGCTCCCAGAGCTCAGCAGGGGCCTGACATGCGATGACATCTGACATTAATGTCCTCTATTTGCATTCTTGCTTCCAGGGACGACGTCAGTTGCCAAGCAGTGTCTCTCATAGGCTGGCTTGCTGCGAGAGACAGTAACTCCAATTTCAGCGACACCGGCTTTTCATCCTCCACACGAGACAAGCCAGGGAGCACGGAAAGAGCAGCCGGCTCCGTCTGAGGTCAGAGAGCCAACACTTCCTGGGTCGGCCTTGTGCTGTCATTAGGACAGAGGTTGACAAATATTTACTCTGGAGGAGCCGTGGAGTGGAGTGGAGAGGAAGAGGAGGCAAAGATTTTCCGAGAACACCTCACTTTCTCTAGATAGAAGCACACATGTGGGCAGGCGGACTCTCACCAGCACCGCCATCAATAAATAAATAGAGGCTGACAGAAATATCCCCGGCATAGTCTCAGCCAGCAGTGGCACGCACAGAGAGACAACCAGAGAGGGGACGAGCGACCCACACACACACACACACAAAATGAGGCATGAACATAAAGCCTGGGAGAGATAGCAACACAGAGAAGGGAACAAGAAGGAGGGAAACAGAGCGAATAAATTGAAAGGGCTGAGAAACAGAGAAGAAAATGGAGAGATTAGAATAAAAAAGAGAGGCAGCCTCTTGTTCTTTTGAGTTTGGTTCTGCTCTAGAGTCACAAGACAGGATTAATGGCTGAGGTGAAACATGCTTACTGTTTCATTCCTGCTTGCCCCCACCCACGTTTCTCCTCTACCCTCCTCACCTCCACACCCCAACAGACAGCCAGACTAGAGCAGTCTCTAGCGCAGAAATATACATGGACATTAAGACACACACACACACACACACACACACACACACACACACACACACACACACACACACACACGTAGCTAACCCCCCTTCCCCTACTCCCCCACCAGAGCCTCTGCTCCGTCACCCTGTCTCAACCTCTGGTTCTGATTTAGCAGCAACCTCCTTCACTTCATCACTAGCTCCTTCTGCCCCTCAACATCTCGCTCTTCCTCAACACATTTGCATGCATTAAATTCTGTTTCCTGCAAATGGATACACTGACACGTGTGCAAGCACAGCCTGAGACATTCATGCCCCCTGTGTGAGTTGTGGTAACATGAACATGCAAACAATCACTGGCGCTGACACACAGACAAACAGCATGGAGCACCCGAGATCATATTCATGGAGACACATGCTCCCCTTCTTCAATGATTAGTCGAAATATGCCAGAGATCACAGAACGGCAGGAAGACCCTCTGAACATGGAGCTACACACACATAAACATGCACACATGTACAAAAACCCTGTCCCCTCTCTCTCTCTGCTCTACAAAATGAAGAAAAAAAAAACTATCACACACACACTCTTTTGCCGTCTCCCTCGCCGGCAGGCTGCCAGGCTTCACATAAACATGGTGCATCGCCTTGCACAGCCCTTCTGCGCGTAATGCAAACACTGGAAAACCAAGGCTTCTGTAACTCCGACGCTTTCAATAACAAATTACACAAGCAAGGAACAAAAACACAAGGAGCCGCTCTTTGCCCTCGTGGTACAAATCAAGGCAAAGAACCAGATAATAATTCACTCAGAAAACTGGGATTACCGCCTCATTTTTTTTAATGCCTCCCCCCACCAGTCAGGTTACAGCTCACATCCATGTTTACATTTTTCCCATCATCAAAAGTTAATCGTCATCCAAGTCAAGCGTTTAAAAGCAAGAGGTTAACTGTGCAGGTTGAGCATCACCTTCAGGCAAATTTTGTTTCAACCTATAGGCATATGTAAAAAAACCGATTTGACATGACTGGTTAGGCATCGCTGTTGTTGTTTGTTTTGTTTTCCCTACTGCATGCCTATTGTATTACTGTTCACTAACAGAAACAAAAATCTGACTCAAACTCTTGGTATGTGTTCGCCGGGCCTGTCCAGAATATAATATTTTCAGGGAGAAAGTCTAGGACAAATGAGAGCCTTTCCTATTGTATGATAATAACAACAATCTTGCTTTCTTATGTCTTAAAAAAAATCATTCCTATTTTTTCCTTGGACACAGCCTCCATCATATGGTAATAACCCACGGGAACAACGCTGCATGTGCAAACAACTCATTTACGGACACTGCTGCGCTCTGTCGCCAGCAGAAAAGAGAACCATCGACAGGCAGCAAGACCTCACCATGCAGGACTGGGAACTGTCCAACAAGTCCTCAAAACGTCACAAGTACCATCTTCTCAAACAATAGGACATAGAAATGTAGCCAAAACCACAAAAAGAGTCTGGACTAAAGAAAAATTAAAAAATAAACAAAATCAGTGACTGGTCCTGGAAAACCAGGAGAAGCATTTAGGTCTTTTGGATGTTGAGCCTGTATTTGAAAATGTAACCAGCGACAATGTATGTAAACTGCTGGTCTTAAGCTTCCAAAGACTGTTTATCTAAGCTGGTGTTCTGCTCCTCCATCATTATCTCCTCGTAACGACTTTCAAAATCCCAAACGTCACAGAGAAGACAACATCAACCACACTGAAAATCTCCAGTGATAATCTACCGATGTAAAGCTGCGTGATGCTGAAGAAAGCAAAACTTCTAATCGTAGCTGAAGACCAAGCCCTTATTAAAGGAGTTTCCAACTTCCAAATTTGAGATCAGTCTGATATGAACCATGAAGTAAAACAGTTACTGTTTAGCTTGTTAAAGGATGCAGCCATACATGCATGTGCAACCACACTCACACACAACCTGGACGATCAGAATGGCTATGCGACTCTGAGAAGATCATTTACACACATGCCTCCACACCCTTTAACGCACACTGGCTGCCCGATCCTCCTCACACCTCCCAGCTCTCCTCCTTCCCCTCTCCCCCAACCTCCCCCCACCCTTCCACTCCTTTATATCAACCCATCACATGAACATGAAGAGACACACAAACACACACACACACACACTGGCACAATGAGGAGAAATGGGGTCGTTTGCTTCCGTTATCTCCTTTTCTCTCTCTCTCTACGCAGACAACACACACACACACACACACACACACGCACACACACTTCTTCTACCCCTTTGCTTAACTTACTCCCACTTCTCTCCCTCTACCTCTCCCCCTTCCCCCAACAGCCCTCAGCCAATGGTGTCTGGGTGTCAGGCAGCTCAGAGAAGCTGTTGTCATGGTGATGGGGCTCCTGTCTGTACTCTGTCCCTCAGGCATCCCAGATCCAGAAAGCAGCATCGTGTTTACGTGAGAGGAGAGAAGAGGAGAGGAGAAATCATTGCAGGGAACAGACACAGGGCACAGACATGAGGAAGGATTGAGGAGAAGAAGAAAAATGCCCCACTCCGGTCAGCTTTTATTTTACAGTGTCTTTTAGTTTGGTATTCATTTTTGCGTTTATACTGTATGTGTGTGTTTGTATGTGAATGTGTGTGTGTGTCACATGGCCCAGCAGACACCCAGGCATCTCACACCCCTATTCCTGGCACCTCCACCCAATCTCTGACCTTTCCTGGACCCCTGCAGGCGCGCGCACACACACACACACAAGCATGCCCCAGCACACAATTAAGGTTCTTTATATGCCAACACACACACACACACACACACACACACACACACATATTCATCCAAGATCATGTAACCAGCCCAAAACACTTGCACCTGGCGTGGCCTAAAATAAGGTCCACAGGCTGCCATGTTGGAGGGTGGTGCGACGTTGACAGAGTCTCCGTGTTAACCACTGGGCCAGTGAATGACACACACATACACAGACATTTATCCACCCCCAAAAAAGAAAAAACACATATTCACAGTGGAGAACATTTTCCCCTCCAGGGGACATCTGTTCCTGATTGGTTGATGCCCTCACCTGTGGCCTGACCATGACCCCTGCAGTATACACTTTAAAACACAACTATACCACAAGAGCAGGTGCTGAGCAGCAATTCAAGCCCTCGCTAAAGTGTAATGAACCCCACCAGTTCCTGTATCTGTATCAGTGGTGGCCCATTACTCCATCCTCTACACACTTGACTTTCTCTTTTCACAGGACAATCCAGCACATTAATTGCAAGGTAAACAACTGAAGAGGAGCGTCACCCCCACAGGGGTCCTTTTCCTTCGCTCCCGCCCTGGTGTTCCTTCCTCTCGTCTTTTCTGAGGCAAGGCTGATTTAAGCCCCCCTTCAGAATCAGAATCTGGACAAGCACCAGTTGGAGGCTAATCCGGCTCGCCGACTGGACCCCTCCTCTGAAACAGCGCAGCGGGGGTGGACTGATGAAAGGAAGGCTGATATGAGGGAGATGAAAGGCATTGTAGAGGCAAACAGAGCCACAGACACAGCTTGCCTCAGACCCCCGCTCTGCGTTCAGCACTGTACAACAAGCCATTTAGGACATTAGAGCAGCACAGCCTCATCAGAGTTGTTTTAATATGCCAAGGCTGCCATCCAAGTTTCTTTTAGGAGTTTTATTCCTATTAAAAGAAAAGAAACCAAAAGCAGGTGCCTGGAGAGTGAGGTGGTGGAGTTTCTAGGGAACACGGGGTCATCGGGGCTAGTTCTCACTTCGACATTGCCACTTCATATTTTTATTTTTGACAGAATCCCTTACCATTACAAAAACTTTAATATCAATTATACACTTGCCATGTAGCATATTTTTGCATAACTTTCCAAAGGGACAGAATTATCTTGTCAACAGGTGGATTTTAAATCAAATCACCAAACCGTTACAAAATTTTAACAAGAAACTTTGTTTCCTAAAATAAACTCCAGGGACTTTTATTGCCTAAACCTAACCTAACAGAAACTGACAGCCAACAAAAAAACGTCAAAAATAATATCCCAAACTGCTCTCAGACTTAAGAGGCAGGAAGCGGCGCTGGATGTGGCAGAGTTGAAGATGTTAAGATTTTCTTTGATAGTGACAACGGCGGACGGGATTAAGATCGAGCAGATCAGATAAAGTAAGGAGAGCTAGACTGAGACGGTTTGGACACGTGAAGAGGAGGATAGTAAAAACACATTGTTAAAAGCGTGACATTCAGTGAAAGCCAAGAACAAACATGTCTTCAGCTGTGTTTTAAAGACGTTACATTTGATTGAGGTTACACTCACCAGCTGTACCGGCGACTTCAAAACTGAAACTCAACAAATAAAAGTGCACTCTCATTCATATTCTTACATTCATATTTGTCTCGTTCCTTTTAGACTGTTATTTCCATTAATCAATGATAAGATGGAAATAATGCCCATGGCTACTTGGTGTTTTGATCCAGAATAGCAATAATAAAGTATACAGAAAACAGTGCCAATGCTGGACCAGAACAACCCACTCATAAAAGATACAGTAACTCAGTAGTTAAACGAAAGCGTGAAACAGAAATGTGTGTATGTGCACACGAGAGCAGCTTGAAATTCAAGCTGTTCAAGTCTAATGTATAGCTTCAAGTAGTACAAAGTGCTGAACTGCCAGAAGTTAAAAAAAAAAGAAAACAAGGTAAAAAAAAAAAAAAGGTAACGTAACCCAAAACTAAAAAATCATGTACATTCCAAAATTACATCTAAGTGTGTGACATCAGCTGTCAGCCACTGAGGAGGAAGTGTGATGGTCTGGGACGGTTCGCCAGGTGTAGGGTTGGTGTCTTGTACAGAGTAAGAGCTGAATCTAAACAGCTACCGCGAGATTCTGCCGGTAGGGGGTTCATCCTACAGCAAGATAGCGATCCAAAACATGAAGTCCAAGCAATAATAGAGCGACCTTAGAAAAAAAAACAAAGAAGATAGTAAGGTTGAAAACAAAGTTACCAGCTCAGTCTCCAGACTTAAACCCCATCGAGCTGGTTTGGGATAACTTGGAAAGAAGCATTAAAGAAAAGCAGCCTACAAATGTCACACATTTATGGGAACATAAACAACAAGGTTGGGAAGAACTTTGGGGGAAATATCTGATTTCCATCGTAGAAAGAACACCGAAGAACAAGTTTGTTTAACTGTTATCTCTGACCAAGGTGGCTACTTTAATGAGTCAAAAGTTTAAACATACATTTTGGTTTATACATCATTCCATGATTTTTTTTTTTTTTAAGGTCAACTGCTTATGAATACAGTGAGACATACATAAATATCAATTACAAACTGGAAAACTCTAAATAAACCTGTGTGTTGATTTTGTTTAAGCGTTTGAGTGAAGAACATCTGTTTTAATTTCACTTATTCATACAAACACAGTTGACACCAAACCTAAGACTATGTACCATGCACCTTTACAGTTAGTCGCTGCACTATCCTCACTCTTTATGTTCCAACTTTAAGAGATTAAAAATAGTAGTTTAAAAAAAAAAAAACACCCACAAATGACCTGCAGTTGACGACGACAGAATGTGGAGCAGCGTTTGGTGAACTGATACAGTTGGCAAGGCCTCAGTCTGCACATAAACCGCGGATGAAAGCCGAGGGACTCTTAATGAGTTTGACGAGAAGGAATAAAATGAGAGTTTGATGTTTTCAGAGAAGAAAAAAAAATGCCAAGGACATTTTAGTGTTTTGTCTTTGAAACACAGAACAGACTAATTGTCTGTTAATATCTGAAGTGGATCTATTCATAGACTACACACACACACAAGAATACAGGGGACAACTTGATGACAGATGGGAAGAAATTAGTGGTAGAATAGCATTAATATTCCATCTCTTTATAACAACCAGAGCCCTTCCCCCTCCTCTAACACAACAGTCTCATGCAGACACACACACACACACACACACACACACACACACAAATGCATGTTGATGTGCAGAAATACACTGCTGTCCTGGAGAACATTTCAGCACAGCGCCTGGTAAACAAGACCCTTCTACCTGATGTCCTTCCTTTCCTCTGCTCCCCCTCCCCTCACTACACCCCTGCACCCAGCCCCGGTGCCCTCCAGCCCTGCAGCCTCGCAGCAAAGTAGAGAGCAATCCCTTGGTGGGTCAGGCAGATTAAACTGCCACTGTAATCCGCTTGGCTTTCACCTCCTTGTCCTGAGCTGAAGAGCGCGAGGGATGGAGGGATGGAGAGGAGGAGAGGAAGAGGGATGGGTTGGCGGATGGGTGCAGGAGTAAAAGGGCAGAAGGATGGAGAAAGAGAAAAGTGAGACTAGGAGGAAGGAGGAGGAGAGGGAGGGAGGGGTTTGGAAACAGAGGGGGAGGGCAGGGTTGGAGGAAAGCAGCAAAATGACAACAAGGGCATGGAGAGGGAAAAACAAGGAGTAGAGAAAAAAAGAAGAAAAATAGACAGACACTGCACAGGTCTGAATTAAAAGAGAAGGAAAAGGAGGGAGTGAATAACGAATCTCATAAAGGAAAAGATATTAAGGACAAATGTGAGGCAAATAAACTGCGTTACACAAGGAAGCGATGAAGGACGGCGTGGTAATCCTGGCGGCTCACATTCTGCAGCAAATAAACAGGAAATTGGTGAAATACACCCTCATATTCATGTAATGATGAAATTTGTTTTGTGTGAAATTTGAAGGACATGACATGTTCCCTTTCACGCCCCATCATTATGAATCTTTCTCTTCTTTTTATTTTGACTGTTGCTCCCCCACTCCTCCCTTTTTGACTGTAGTGTAACAACAACAATAATAATAATACTAATAAAAAGCTGCATATGCATGAATGTGGCCGATTCCTTCATATTCTGTTCAAATCTCATCGGGGGTCAAAGAGACATCAAACGAGGACAATCGGGTTGTGAAAGTCGAAGATTATTGCACGTAGTTAACTCTTGTTTCCAGATGACGGATGCTTGGCTGTGTCACAAAAAATACTGAACATAACATTCTCTTGACTTATCAAACATATGTTACTGAATCCCCACTAATGAGAGATTGACTATAAAATGGCATCATTACCACTTTACTCTTTTTTTTTTTTGTTTGTTTTTAAACAGTTCTGGTTGTTAAAGGTGCGAGCCATCACTAGCTGAGGAAAAGTGCAGACTAGAGGGTTAATATGGTATAGCACATCTAGCTCAACATTAAAATCATTCACAAAATGTGTAATTTTTGTGTTGTTCTGCTTTCATTTAAAAAGGAGGTGTGTCAATGTCTTAATGAATTTTCTCTGATGTGTTTTGGTCAAACCATCACAGTGAGACAACACAACAGCTCCCTTTTAGGCATGGTCCACAGCAGCTGGTTTTAGGTAATGGAGTCAGCCATGTGATGCTACTCCATCCCTCTCCACTGTGGGATGTGCATCTTTTGAATATGGTCTTACTGCTTGGCGCTACTAAGCTTAGCAATACAGCATGACGTCAAGCGGGTTGAAAAAGATGGAGAGGCTGGAAACTTCTTCTCTGATCTGGGTCTGTGATGTCACAGTACCCTGCAAGTCTGAATGTGTCACTGAATGACGTATTCTTTGGTCTCAGGCTGTCCTAAACTAAGTGGCAGGGTTTTGTTATATTATCTGTATTTGAGTAGTGACTTCAAACACTCAAAGATTTGCTCTCAAATATAGAAAATATTTAATTTTTATAACATGTCCCATTTAAGGAGGGCTGGACTGAGGTGGACCAGCAGCCAATTGCAGACAATTGATGTATTTTGCCCATGTATAATCCCAAATATTATTAAACAAAATGTGTGGAAATGGGCTTTACTGAAACTCGAGTTGTATTGAACCAGAGGAATTATAAGATAACTTGACTCCTTCGACTCTCTGCAACATTTCTATCTGTAGAAAAACTACCTACAAGCTCCGTAGCACTTGTGGAAACTCCTCCATACTCGTTTCTCTCACCAAACTTCTAAAGCTTCTTGGTCCAAAAGCTCCAAAACTACAGTAGATGCTCTAGAAACAGCTTCCAGCCAACATCTGTATGTGGGGGGCCTCATAAGATATAAAAGGACTGAAAAATGGGGCTCCATATGGGACTGGCCATGAATTCAGTGTTGGTCCCTTGTGAATTGCTCACAATGGTCATGCTCAGGTACACGGGTGATGAATGGGCCCAGAATGGATAACTTATCTGGGACCTATTTGGGCCACCCACACAACCGAACCCAAGTGTGAAATTCACACGGGGCCAATATAAAACGAGGAGATAATCCCATATGGGGCCCCATTTTTCAACACATTAATCTCACACACAAATGTTGGCTGGGATCTGGGCTTCCCAAACGCAAATATCACTGGAAGATTTTAGGAAGGGTTTACCCTTTCTAACAGCTCAGATAGTCTCCAGCACCCCAAATGACCCTAAACAGGACTGAATGGAAAAGACGAATGGATGAATGAATGAATCTCCAGTCTCATGTGTAGATTTCTTTTTTCTTTCTTTTACTATGCAACACAGATAATGGAAAACGTGTTGCAAAAAAGCATCTTCATAAATTAGTGTAAGGAAAAAAAATTCAAAGTAGTGATTTACAAAAAACAAAATCAATTTTGTTGCATTAAATAATAATGTTCTTCAACTTTATCTGTAAGACTAGACAATGTAAATCTGAAAAACAACAGTAGGGGAAGATAAAAGACACACATGCGAAGAGTAATTTAAAACAGTAATGAGCATCTCAGTGAGGGTGTCAACCTTTAGATGAAGTTACATTACAATTAAAACCTTCATGTATACAAGACAATCAACCGAAGATTGATTTACTGCTTTGATTTCAGTAATCAAAGCACTGCCAGTTTAATGCCATCTCCATGAAGATGAACAGGATCTAAAAACAGAAATGTACAGTAGAAAATACACCATTATGTCGTTCTTGCAGTCTGAAAGTGGAATAACAAAAACAGTCAGTTTTAATTAATATAAATGCATTGTTAAAATTTGTAATCGTCAGCTTTTAAGGATTACAAAATCTGATAATGTTTTCTTTCACATCTAAATCAAGGTGCCACAAATCAAATTAACCCTAATAAGTTGTGAAAAGCGGTTACGTGACTCTGAACAACTACAACCAGCACCGATATCCAGTTTGACTTTTCTGAAACGGTCGTGAAACAGCTCTGGATCACTGAGGGGGGAGCTGGTCCAGCGGGTATAAGGCAAGAGTGTTAAAGTGTAGAAAAGAAACAGAGTTAACAGATACTCCCTCTAGCTGACCCTCCCACCCCCACCCCTGGTTAATCACTATGGGGTGGTGGGTTGTGGGGGGGTAGAAAGAGAGGGAGAGGCAGGAAGAGGGAGGATATCCTGCAAGGAAAGGCTGTGATATATGAGCAGGCCACTTCAAACACGTAGGGGGGAGGGGTACGCTCCTTACCCAATAAAACTGGGGGAGGTAGAAGCGGGAGGAAAAAAAAAAAAAAGAGGGGATGACTTAAAGAAAGAGGTACAGTAGAAAAGAAGGGACTTGGAGGGAAGTTGGTGCCAGATGAGCCACAGTGGCTGTGATTGAGAGGGAGATGCCCCCACTAAAGGAGAATCATAAAACCCCCCAAAAGTAGAAAAGGCTGCACATGGAAACCTGCAGGAGGGCTTCTTTTATGTTGAAATGAGGGCTCAACCCAGAGAAAAAGAGAAAAATAAACATTAATATAAACAGATTTATCAGATGACTATTAAAACATCTCACTGAAATAAAAGATGTCTGTCTTCACAATCCTGCGATAAACAACAATTAACAATTAAATCGTGTCACTGATAAAGACTTGGCAAGCAGACAGACTTTATTTTATAATTTCCTATATCAGTAAGGTTTTTATCATCATCATTATGCTTCCTTAACAAATCAATTAACAGCTAATTATCTCTTATCATTTAAATATGGATCACGTTAACCATCAAATGTATGGTTTTGTGACGTTTCCCTGCTGAAAGGCTGCATGGATACTCGTCAGTGCATCATCACAGCTGGGAAAACACATCTGAGCAAGTCTGGCGGAGAGAGAAAGATTATTAACTGCTGATTCAAATCAATAAAACACACCAGACCTGCAAGTGGAGCTTTTATTTGGTTGATTGTGATTTTAATTAACATTTGAAGCTTAAAAATATAAGCCTCGTTCACAAAGGTTGCTCTTTGAAAGTCACAGAAAAAAAAGAAAGACTCCCCAGTATGAGGGTACACGCCACAACGTCCTACAAGACGTGATTGATGAATTCAGGAAGGGGCTCTCTGGAAGAGGAAGTCCAGTCTGGGGCCGGACTTCATCTACACGTCCATCCACGAGCACCATCTGCATGCACTCACACATCACCCCGACGGAGGTCAACCCCACGCACAGGAACGCGGTCACATACTCGGACCGACATGCGATACTGCTTCCCTGCTCTTTACTACATAATGTCTTTCCCTTACTTTCATGCGGCAGCGGTGGGGGTGGGTGTGGGTAGGGGGGGCGTCCAGAGTCAAGGTGAGCCGAGCGAGTCAGGCACGCTGGCAAGCTCTGGTTTCAGACTCAGCGTGCCAGCGTGGGCCAGCATGAGGCTGTTTTTGACACCAGCCATTATGACAAATAATTGAACAGCAAATAAAGACAAATGATATGATTGCAGAGCGTGTCCCAGAAGTCAATCCGCCATCTAGGTGGTTCCCATTCAAAGCCATTGATCAGCGTTACAACCTAAGTAGCTGGCCAGGAAACTAAATGGTGGCGATCAATGCTATTTAACAGATTATTGACTGCTGACTGGTTGCCTGGGATCAAAACAGAGACACGGGGATGAAGAAATAAGCAAATAGAGGAAAAAGAATGAAATCACATAAAAATATCTGTCAGCCTGGGTGATGATAAATGGGAAAGAAAACACTGAGGCAGCAGAGACCTGGGAGAAGGCGAGAAGCCGCTTTTCGAGTGCGCCCAGATGAATGTGCGTGATCATCTGCATTTAATGAAAAAGGAAATAAGAAAGGAAGAAAAAAAAAAAGTCAAAGAAGTACACTGGTCTGCGTTCACGTTTATGCTGCACACCTGAAAACTCCACGCTGGTGGTGCTTTGAGAAGGGATCCACTCAAGGAGGGTGAAAATCCCCAAAAATCAGCTAGCACTCTCGACTTGCCTTTTTTTGTTCAGCTGATTTTTGACGGGGATTTCAAGTGGCGCACAAGCTGGCACCGCACAACAGCTGCTGGCACCGCAATTACATCCCTTTCACTGGCTGCTGCTTCACGTGCGTTTCCACTGTCTGTGCTTACAATGCAGGAGCCAGACTCGCATCGGCCGCGAGCTCGTTGGGCCTTCGGCTGGGTGGGGGGAGAGAGTGTTGTGTCTGTTTTTGCCTCTTTGGGTGAGGTTTTTAGGACCAAGAACAAAAAAAAAAAGAGTTTGATTTAAACACCGTCGATAAAATAAGAGAAGTGCACTGACAGTTATGAATGTGTAAATATGTGTGTGAGGGAGAGAGAAGATGAGGACAGGGACCACCAACTATCCTAAACTACTGTAGTGTTTAATACACAGTTTTGTGTTGCCATGGTGACTGGGCCAGGCTCAGGGGCTCAGTGTGTATATGTTCACGGTTGTGTGTGTGCTGCCTTCACTGTAAAAGGCTGCAGACCGAGTTTAGCTTCATGTGTGATTTTTCTTTGTCCACATATTTAGAAATTCACTTTAAAACACAAGAAAACACCTTTTTGTGCTTTGAAACAGGTCTGAAAAGTGTACAGGCCTGAGTAAATTACTGCGCAAATGTGTCGGAGTGAATGCAGACTCAAATAAGGCTATAGCGATAGATAGATATAGTCCCAGGGAGTTTGTGTGTCTCCCTGTTTGCACCCGTGTGTGTGTGTGTGCGTGTGTGTCTGCCTTTATGTGTGCACGTACCGACTCCCCTTGCCTTTTCTCAGTTCAGCAGAACCTCATTAATTCAGCAGGAATGGAAATCATTTCTGCATGGAGTGCACAGGAGACAGAAAGAGATGGAGAGGAAGACGCGTGGTAGGGTGGGTGAGGGGGTGGGCCGCAATGAATACTCCGATTTTTTCCATTTTTCACCACCAGAAATCCGCTTAAAAAAAAAAAAAAAATTTCTAAATAAACTGCACAACACAATTATGTTATAATTCAGGAGAATATCCTGAACATAAACTTATATAATGTCAATTACACTACTGTCTTTTTTAGTAATACAGCTGATGACTCTTGGGGGGTGGAGGAGGTGGAGAGACACGTGTCTTATGACAGCCTGGATTTATTCAGATTTAAATCTCATAAGATTTGAAAAACAGTATGTCCTTAAAACAAACAGGACAAACAACCAAATATAGCAAATGTCCAGATGGATACATTAATAAAAAGGTAATCTTCCTCATGTAGCGGCAGATCAGAGCAGAGCCGTCCCTCCTCGTCCCTCCGACCTGCAGCCCGCCACCAGACAATGTAGAGCAGACAGTAATCTGGCCATGCACTGAAAAGATTACAGCGTTCAACAGAACAGTCGAGCACAGAAGAGAGCAGCACAGTTCAGCACAGACAGCTGCCGCCTATCTTACCGGGAGAGCGACACTCCAGTTCAAACGAAATCTAACTTTCTCCAACATATCCGAGCAAAACGAGCCAAGACAACTGAAACCACTCTGCTTTCCCTCGCACTTGCAGAGCGACGGCTGCTCGCTGCTCCTTCACAGCGAGCTGACCTTTTCAGAGGGGCAGGGCGGCGTATCTCCATTCTAAATGTCACTTTTTACACTGAAGATATGATGCGGTACAGTCAGACGGAGAAGACAGGACACATGAAGGGAAATGCACACACACTGTACTATTGTTATTGTAGTGTCCAGCTATTGTTTTGGGGGGGGGGGTTGTCTCTGTGTTTGAACGCACGCATGCATGAAGACACGAGCATACACTCTGCAGCTTAAATAAGTTCAAACATGCAGTCAACAATGAAACAGATGTGCTGCCCTATTTATCCACTGAACTTAATCATGAGAGATATAAATAACTGATCTGAGGGCTTACATCCAGACAGCAGAGTCGAGGTTGGAAGTTCACACTCTTCACTTGCTACTAAGAACATGAGGTGGATTTTTGGATTTTCAAGTCTTCTCAGAAGTATTAACCTTACACAGCAGCAAAGGCAGCCTCTGTGCCTGTTTGCTGACCTCAGGGCTGGCTAATCGCTGCAACGTGGCTCACGCACGGGAGCGGCATCAAATAGTCAACTGCACAAAGATACACTCATCAGAATCTCAAGTGTGTGAATAAAACAAACTAACCAGCTGTAAATGTGGATCGACAGGGAAGAATTAACATCAGCGTTAAATTATTTGTTGCAACGACTCATTTCAACATCATAGTTCAATGTCTTTGAGAGGTAAATTATCATATTCAGACTAAATAAACAAAACCAGGCATAACATTCTCATTGTTATATAATCTTGGATGCAGCATCCTGCTCATCCACAACTGTCTGCTCTATGAAACATCATCAGCTTCTCCACGTCTATCTTAAAAACACTGAGCATAAGCTCATACGATCTCAGACGACTGCTACATGTGGCTTAAAAGTGTTTTGGCTGCTCAAAGGTTTGAAGATGTGAGGACATAATGTTGAACTCCAGAAGTATCAACTAATACAGGACCAAAAGCAAAAACAAGTTAAGTCAAACTGATAACAAATCTGAATATTCCCTTAGGGGGCTTTGTAATCTGTGCGGTAAACAACAACCTCCGTCTTTACCAAGACGTAACATCTGGTTTTAAAAGCTGAAGCCACTGCACTAGAAGGGAAAGTTGCAGTTCACTAAATAACCACTAGGGGCTCCAAAAGGAGTCACTTTCCACTGAACCCCGAACTACAAGGTCCCAAAAGCTAGATGTTACATCCATGACAACAGTATGAGAAGGAATTTTTATGTACCTCATCAATTAAAATTACAATAAAAACAAAAATATATGCATAATTGCAGACATTTTTTAGTCAAAGCTGCATTAATGTTTATTGTGCCAAATGGTAGAAACTTAGAGCCATCAGTGAAGTTAATCACTGAGCTGTAAATTAAGACCTAACAGAGTATTATCATTCTTCTTTTAAAGATAAAATGGCTTGTTTTGTGCTAACAGACTACCACGACCAGCTCTGGCATGGCCTCGGAAAGTTTGGGGCATCTTTTAGCTATGCAGTCAGCAGCAGCCATCACCACACAAGGCCGAAGGCTGCTGGGAGGACAGCCTCTAGCTCGTCGGCCTCCAGCTACGGCAGCAGCTGACTTCTTCGGCCAAACCCTCCAACTAGTCCCTGTTTCAGGTCTCCTTTCTGATTTTGTTTCATTAGTGACAGCTAAACTGAGGATAAACTGATGGAAAATTAGATTTCAGATCTCAAAACACAAAGTTCTAACAAATGCCAACTTCCTTACAACAATTCCCATAGAAGTTATAAATTATCATTAGACATAAACTCATAAGTAAAAATAATAAAAAATCAAACATTCAGCCTGTATTCACTGTAAGTGATTAAAATAGCAGTGACCCAATGGTGGTGTAATTCCAACAGCTTAAGCTGTGTGTGAAAGCTGCTTTCTGCGCAGGAAAGTTCAAAAAGAAAAAGGTTTGAGGGTAAATAATGAAGGATGATGGGAACTGGACAGACAGCAGGAGAGCGAGAGCCCTGGGCTCAAACGAAACAAGATGACTTGACCAAATATGACGGGACAGAAAAAAAGAAAAATCAAAAAGCGTTGACTTGAAACTATAGCCCCTTTTACATTGGCAAATACCCCGCGTTTAACTCGCCAATCTAGCGCATCGCCTGTCCTTTTACACATTGACGCAGGGTGGCATTTTGAGCCGGCCCCACAAATAACTCACCTCAGAGGGAGCCCTTATTTGTGGGTCAGGACCAACATAAACAGAACTGACATGGGTGGCGGGTCGTGGGTGGGATTTGCTGATAAGACGAGGATGTCCACGAGCTCCTTGTCCTCAGAGTCGTGGACGTCATAAATCAACTTATTACAGAACTGTAATCTGCAGCTGGGTGCTAAACTGATGGACCGTAACTTTGCAAAAGAAAAAAAAAAAGAAGAAACTCATGTCACTAACAAAGTGAAAAACCCCAGAAAGAAGTTATTTTCGTTCAACAGCAGGAGTGGCAGAGGGAGACTGATGGTCACGTTGGTGCAACTCGATTTAGTGGAAGTCGCTACGCAAATCCAGTTGTTACTCAGCATGGATCCTCCACCCACTCCATCTCCTCCAGGATCCAGCTCCTCTGATGCCGGTGAAGCCGGCGAGGCCAACCGAACAGACAGCAGGCCGTCATGTTGCGCAGCACCACTCAGTAACGCCTCCTGACTCGTCTTCCCTCCCCTCAACTCGACCTCAAGCACCGGAGAGACAAAAACACACATCGTGTTTACATTACCAAGGCGTGTTGAACATGCGTTCATCGTCTAGGGATAATGGCGACGTCTAATCTAAAAACGCCTTATAATTTTAACAGATGGAAAGAAAATAAATGCTATCAAATCATGCAGTTAATTTACTTTAACACATGTTCTGTGTTTAGGCCATTTATCGCTCATAAAACTGATTACAAATATACGAGAATTACAAGTACCAAAACGTAGGGACGCAATCACTGGAGAGGTTTGTGGAGAAACACATAAAGCTTTTTAATCTCACAAACAGGGCTTGTGCATTTAAATGAACACATAATTGTTTAAACATAGAAGTAAACAGAAAACACTAGAGGCAGATCTTAACACACAAACCCTGAATGTTTTTAGCCTTTTTTAGTCGAATGGGACTGACTGGACTTGCATACTCCAGGTATAAAGTTCTAATAGGATCCAGAAACGTGAGTGTACTTAGTGTCATTTTTCCCATCATGCTCTTCAGAGGCGCCACTTAGTAGAGTCAACGTTCAACTATTGTTGATTTTTATTATTTAAAAATCCGTTGTTTAAACATTTCTGTCTGATCTGTTTTGGTTTGACTAATGAGCTGCAGCATCATGACACTCAGCCCAACATGCTGTTGGTCCTTCACATGCCATCGGCTTGCCAAGTCGGGGACCTCTGAAGGAGCCGTTTGGGATCAGGTGCCAAGACGATAGTAGCCGATCTAATGAGTCCTGTTTAAGGCCCTTCCTCGCACAATGAACAAACAAGCTCACCAACAAGACTTCCTTTGGTCTTCAACAGCAAAGGGTGTGACTGGCCAAAACTAAAGAACTTGGCAGCACTAAAAACTTGACATCTGGGCGAATATGCTAATTTCTGCCCAGTCTATGCCATGACCTAACAATGGAGGGGGCCTGTTGCTTCTCTTGGCAACTTCTGTAACCCTTTTCCATATCAGCCACAGATTCCATCTGTCTCTGCTCAACTACGGCTCAATCGTTGCTCAGTTAGTGTGAAGAGACGGCACCGACAGATCTGGACCCGTCTCACCGGTGCATCATTCATCTTTTCTCTGACCCACCGTCGGTCAGTACTTCCAACTTCTGACCAGAAAAAAAAAAAAAAAAGCTGAACTTTTAGACAAAAATCTTTGTGAACCAGCAGTTCGAAAATTTGTTTTTAATCCTACAAGGTGAATGCAAATGTTTGTTTACTTGACTGAATGTCTTAGACCTTGGCTCATCAAAGTACGAACACCGCCACAGAAAACCCTCGGAGCCTTTAAGTACATCAACTAACAAAGGTGTGTGTGAAGAAAAAGTAGGTAAGCTTAATTAGGACTAAAGTTATAATGCTTGACGAGGAAGAAGACTTGAAGTGATGAAATGATAAAACAACCACAGTGGATCAAACAGTTGAGTTATGGTTACTCAGAGAGAGGGATGGAGGAACAGAAGGCGTGGTAATGAAAGCAGGAGGCTATAATGGTGAATAGAGGGGAGAGCTGAAGGAGCCAGGTGTGGCAGCAGCCACAGAGGTAATCAACGGACCAATGGGGAGTCATTCCATTCAGAGAGAACAGGCTGCCAAAGTACCTGGAATAAAAATAATCATTACTCTGCATTAAAGTCACTGTCTGTAAATATACCCTGGGCAGCTGTAAAGCACGCTTACGGTGGCCCGCACACCTTAACATGCACACACATTAATATACATAGACATTAATCTTTCTGCACAAAAGCTGTGAAAGTCGACGCCTTCCCTCTCCATCCTGTGTCTTGGCGCCATCATTACAATGACGAGAAGCTCTTAAGGAAACAAACTGTTCCCCAAATATTACTCAACCAGCTCAAAGAACATTCATTATCTCCCTATATAACTTATAAGGGTTGTTTTAGCAACAGAAACCCCTACAGAGGCTTGAACTGGATCTCTCTCACACATTGATTCTGCCTCTCAGCATTGCTGCCTCTGGAAAATGGGGATTAAGTCTGCATTTAGAAGAATTTAAATTGCAAATAAGGCTTTGTAATTGTTTTAGTCTTTAATCCCGGCAGGGAGGGCCTCGCCGTAATGCAAAGTTAAGACGGACGAACATCTCAGGCATTCATCTCAGGAAGGTCTGTGTTTGTGTAACAGCTTGGTTCAATGAGAGTAATAAGAGTCCAACTGGCATGGTCCACACACACACACACACACACACACGCATATATGCACTAACACCAGCATCAACACTCCTGCACAAGCACTCCCACCCACAGGTTCAAGGTGGCCAGCTTACTTCAGTTTTGAGTTCGGGTGTCCAGCTGGTACTTGAGAATGGTGGACTGGCAGAGCAGCGGCCAACAGCAGACACACACTGAGACACACACA
>JAOWBL010035599.1:73721-85702 GCA_028564865.1 Zenarchopterus dispar
ACTATGTTTGCTTCATCTTGAATGTATTTTATATTCAGTCTGTGAGGCTGTATTGGGTCAGCAATTTCATCATCCTTATTCCCTGAGGTCAAGCAGCAGAAATTATGTGACAATGCATAAATACCACTGGCCCATTTTTGGGTAAACTAAATAGAGTAATCTTACATGTCACTGTTTATCAAGGAGGAACTTATCCTTTTCTCTGTGGGCTATAAAAAAAAAAAGAGCATGTATACCCACAACTTTAGGAGCCACTACGTCACCATTTATAATCATGTTAGATGTTATTTGATTCTGACATTTTTTCAGATTCAACAGATGTTACTTCTGAAAGAGTTAACCGGCTCCAGTCAACTTGTAATCAAAAGAAGTTGAAGTAAGCTGAACTTAGCTGCCTACAGTGTAAATCATGTAACAGTCTGGTGCAAAAACTTTAAAGCCATTTCTTATCTTTCATCCGTGTATTCAGTGTTTGGAAACTTAAGCATCATGCTTTTTAGTCATGTTTCCATCAGCTTCATTCACTAAAAAGCGCTTCTGATAGGTTATATATGTGAGGTAGCAGATAACTAACTCTTCTAGTGTCACCTGAGATAACCACGTTTGACTCCAGCTCTACTCGTCTTAATCTGGACATCAATGTTTCATTGTTATCTAGATCTAATGATTGCCATATTTTTTTCTGTTCTCATTTTCCTAAACTTTTTGTTGGTTACATGTCTGGCTTAGGAAAACAGCATGGTTTGTCATTAAATGCACGGCTTACACAACCTGGATGTTCCTCGTGATCGTTCACAATGTCACCTGGTCCTAGACCCACAAGGCTGAGGTATGCACACAGTCTTGGTTTCCAGATACATAACACGACATATTTTCCTGCAGACAAGAATCTAAGCTGAGTCCAGGTGGATACTATGACCAGAACAAGAATGTCCCTGTGCAGTATTGGATTTTCTTTAGATTACTGCCAGTGCTGATCCATCTCTAACATAGATTTACAACTATGAGGCAGATGTTAATTCAAACTCTGGAAAGAGGTGAAGATGGAGTTTAATACTCGTGTTCCTTGATAAACAGTACAGACATGGGAACGAAGAGGACGTCTACTCTCTGCACTCTCCGGTCTTGACGAGCAAGAATTTCAGCTGGAGGCTATCACACAGATGATCCCTCTCCATGCTGTTGTTGTCCAGAGTTTAGCGTGCGTGTACTATGTGTGTGTGTGTGTGTGTGTGTGTGTGTGTGTGTGTGTGTGTGTGTGTGTGTGTGTGTGTATGGAGGTGCAGAGGATTCAGCGTCATCCAGTGAAAACTGGTTAAAGCAATCGATTAGGGGATAAGAAGGAGACAACTTGCAGTGGCCAGTAGAGAGGGAGCTAATGACACAATCAACACCTGCAGCCCTCACAGAGCCTTTTCTTTATCCCTCCACGCATAACAACAGATGTGGACAAGTGACCCCCACCACCACCCGTCCCTCCCCTTCCCCCTCTAGCAGTCTTATTCTGAAGCCCTCCCTCCCCACCCACCTATGCCGGCCTACAGGAAACAGCCACAGAGGCAAAACCCCAGTGAGGTACCGAAGAGGAGACAGCGGGGGTGGGGCCGGGGTGATGGTAGGGTCCGGGTCTTAGATTTGGCTGTTTAACACAAAAGAGGCTGGAATGCAAAGAGTTAATCCATTTGGGGGTCTCTTCCGCAAACAAAGGGACGGGCCTTCAGACAAAGGTTGAGGGAGGGGGAGCTGTGGGTGAGGGATGAGGGAGGTTGGTGGCTTTTATGCCATCTGGAGCTTTTGTTTTGGGGGTGGAGGCTGAAGGTTGAAGGAGAAGGTGGGAGGGGGGGGTTGGCTGGGTGGCATAGGAGTGGACAGAGGACTTCACCACCCCCACCCTCCTCGTTCTGCTGACCCCACCCACCCCAGAGAACGTCTGTGTCCACGTGCTGCGGGGCCCAGACAGACGCCCCTCAGCTAGGTCATCCTACGCCGAAGCTCCGCCCTCCCCAGCCGAGATAATCGTCAGCCTATTCTCCGACTGCACCCAGGGCAAACACGCAATGTCATCTCCCACACCACGGAAACAATCAATGCAGCCAGGACACACACCTAGTTTCCCTCTCTGCTTGCAGCTTTCCCACACAAGCGCTGGGCCGGTCTCCCTAAGCACTGCTGCTGGTTCCTGCAGAGTCGAGAGCAAACTCACACTGCACTGTGTGTTTGCGTATGCCAGTCTGTCAGAATAACTGGTAGCTGTCCAGTAGTGACTTGTCAGGTTGAAAGAAGCCAGGCCCTTTAAAGACCATTATGAGCCGTGTCAACAGCCTGCACAATCACAGCACACACAGGCACCAGAGAGGATGAATGAATGAAGCCGCATGTCCGGGTTTATTACACATGGCCAGCCGGGGGGCTTTGGAGATGAGCAGGATAGCATGAATGACAAACAAAGCAGGCCCTGTCAAACCTCTTATCCCCTCTCTTTGCCTCTTGCGCTGCTTTGCTGAGGATCCAACCTCCCTGCCTCTTCGCCTTCTGGATTCTTTGTCTGCTCTTTCTGTCCTGCCCGTTTCCCTGGTTTTTTTGTTTTTTTTTGCTTTATTTTCCACCTGTCAGTCTGACCAGCACAAAGTGGAAATCCAACATTTATGTATTCCTATGACTTCCAGTTCAGACATGGGGAGGAAAACTGTCCTCTGTCAGGCTCAAAATCCCACTCACCCTGTTCTCCTAGGCAGAAAGAAAACATAGTCCTCTATTTATCTAGCATTTGAGGATCTGACAGATTTGTTTGAAGAGGCTGAAAGACCAGAACCCACAACAGGAGCGTGTTCCATTAAAAGGAGCTTCAGGTTAAACTACTTTAAGTCCGTAAATCTTGACGATGGAGCGGAGGTTTTCCAACCATGACTTTCACCTCTGAGCCAGAGAGTTGAAGTGGAGGTGAAACAGAAAAAGAGTTGTGGTAAAATCGTGAGCTGGGAGAGACAGATGCATGACAGCCTTCTCAAAGCAAGAACAGGTTTTCATAGCTTTACCTGTTGACACAGACTCACACTAATGGTCAGCAGCAACAACAGAGGCTTCGACACACAGCTCATGATAAACATCAGGCCCCTTTAAAACCTGTTAGACCTAAATAACTATTATTAACAACACAAAGCACACTTCTTCACACATTTAAGCCTTTCAGCAATTAAATAACTATAAATCCAGTTGAAATCATGCAAATTTGATGTTTCTTTTAAGAGAGTTTCATTTATTCGTATAAACCACATGGCAGAAGCCGTAACAACTAAAACCCACTTGCTGGGTGTGGGATACAGGTTGCAAGTGTCGACCATTCTCTGTAATTTTCTGACACCAACAATCCAGTATTCACACCCACTTCACGCCACGATAGCCCAGCCGGGAAGAGGTGACAGAGGATCCTGGCAATTTACCTCTCTTTCCAGCTGCCTTTACTCATCACTTTTGTTACTCTACTATTTGTGGTCTTACTCGAGCAAAACCCGCCGCCCTAGACAGATTGTGTATGTTGTTATGCCTGTTTTTAAATCGTATTGCATGTCTCCACAGCAGTTTGGAATAATTAAAAATATCTGGGGTTTTCAACCCAGTTTTCTTTCTGCTATAAAACAAGATCCAGCCATGAGTTAAAAATCAGAGCCATTGTATTTTCACCTGACACGCTCTGATTGTTGTTGACAGTGTCTCCTGAAGTCTCAATGAAGAAAAAGTCTGACACTGAAATCTCAACGGACGTAACTTGTTGCGGGAAGCCGACAGTCAACATGTGAGTGAGGGCGGAGGGGGCTCTCAGGGGGGTACGTGGGGTTACACAGCCGGCATAAAGAAAGAAACAATGTTTGTGTTGCTGCATTTTCACAGGTCAACTTTGTTGGACCAAGATGAGCTCCAGTTGTGGCCAGTTGATACACATATCAACTTAAACACTCTTAAGACTCTGCTTAAGTGCAACAACTCTCATCAGTGTTTCACGTCCAAACGCAAGTGAAAATAGCTCCCAGCCTGAATGATTCAGGAAACACGAAACTGAACTTGAGAAATAGCAAGAAATTAAGCTTTCCCCAGTGCTACAACAGCTGTCTGTACATTCATGACTATATTGCAAAAGAGAAGGACCTTCAATCGCTAATTTGCTACATTTTCTTCATGCAAGTTTGTCAAAATGCAAAGCTGCAACTTTTAGAGGTGGCTCAGTCAAGAATTGTTCAGTTGGAAACCGCTATGATAAGGAGATCTGTCACTGATTTTGACTTCAGTTAGACAGTGAAGGCCTCAGTGAGAGGTTTAAAAAAGAAACAGCTCAGACAACAAACCAGAGGATGTACCTCACTTGTCAATCAGAAGGACAGCAGGAGATGAACCCTTTGAAAGTTACTGCAATTTCTGTCCCCCTCCATCCTCTGCACATACCTGCATCCCTTTAAGAGTATTTCCAAAACTATAAATGTGAGCTGTTGAGCAGAAACATGTGTGTGGTCAAGAAAGGGGAAAGAGAGAGCGGATCACTGCATACGTACCACCACCATGAATGTAAAAATCCTGGAGGTTCCCCAAGTGTGATGTTCTTCTCCCATCGAATCTGAAAGAGACGGGGAGATGAGGAAGAGGGTTTAGGGGGTGAAGACAGAGGAGGAGGAGAGTGAAAAATTAGACACTGCAGCATGATTTATGCATAATGTATCCATTATGGTTAACGGTCCCCTCAGCTTTGCAGTGACAGAGTGACTGTAAAGTTGAGGGGACTCCAGCGAAGAATAAGTCAGTGAAGTAGCGCGGTGATCTGCAGTGCAGAGCAGAGTTTCCGGATAAGGAATCGCGTCCGTCTTGAAACAGCAGTCCTCTCTGCTGCCCTCACAAACCAACAGAGCTCCTGCCAGCGTCTGGACACCGAGATAAGATCCAGTGAGCGATAGTGGACCAACTTCCTGCTTTATACACTCCCAATGACATGACTTTACACACATAATCACACACACTCATGCTCAGATTCAGGCAATACATACAGCCTCAGACTGTGTGAGAACAGCAAGACAGGAGCAAGACTTCTTGATTTTTCTTTCTATATGTTCTCTATATAGAAAAAAAAAGCACAGATACAAACTCCAGGTTTCTGTTAAAGTGTCTATTGTACAGATTTCCCCAGTGACACTTATAATGATGTGATGTGCTGTGTGTTGTTGTGAGTCTGTAGATTTAATGCTGCTAAAGAGCTGAGTGCTGCACTGTGCAGAAGAACAGAGCGACGGCGTCCTCTCGGGAGCAGGAGTGTATTGTGTGTATAGTTTAAGCGTGAACGTGTGTGTGCATCTTGCTCTAGGAGCACCAGAGGCCAATTAGGGCAGGAGAGTCCAGGTGATAGCACTCTCATTAGATGAGCAGGTGTGTGAGATTGTGCAGCCTCAGTCTGAGTGCAAGCACAGGAGTCCCGGATCTACCGAGATATGCAGATGTACAACTGCATCACTTACATGACTCCAATAAGCTACGAGCAGCTGACAATTTTTTTTTTTTTTTTGAGGGGGGGGTAGTATAATATGTAGCTGAGTTTTAAATGTTGATTTTTAGTTCAGCTCTTTTGTTTAGCCCCCTTTTTAAACCAGAAATAGTTGTGTTTAAACAACACTGGATTTCCTGGTTTTTTATCTCTTTTTTTTTGGCTTTTCCTTTTGAAATCTTGCACTGTTTGATTTGTTTTTGTTTCTCCTAATGAAATGCATCGCTGAAGGGGTAAAGATGTTTTCTCCAGCTGCTTCTGTTTCACGAGCTTTTGTCGTCACTGGATGCTCTGCGTGGAGTTTTCTTGCCCACTGTAGTGACAAGAAAGGAGCAGATTTAAAAAAGAAAAGCTCAAAGATAAAAGCAGAATTATCAGAGAGCAAAATAACGAATATGTAGTTTTTTGTTTTTTTTTATTGTGTAAAGCATAGCAAGAATATACGGTGATTGAAAGATCAGTAAGTATACCAAATCACTTCTGTTTGCTTTCTTCATTCAAATAGTCCAAGCCTTTAAAACTGAATGACAAATGAGTAAGAAGGTAAAAGGTTAAGCTGCTGTCTGCATGCATTAACTCACCGTATGAAGACATCTAAATAAAAATGTGACTGATGTAAACAACATCATTCAGGAACTTTGGGTTTCAGGAGCAATATTTGTGACAGCTTGCATCAAATTAATTTAGCCATCACATCATGTGTGAGATGTGGACTTGGGTTTGCTTTAGCTAAAGTCCTATCTGCATTTGTGAGCTTCTGGTTGCCTGCGACACAAAACCTCACCTTTTCAGCAGCTCAGCAATAAAGCTTAAATCTCTGGGAGGAGATTTCCCAACAAGGCTTGAAATCATCGAGGCTCGCTGCAGCCCAGCCACCTAATCTCACGGCGCTTCTCCCCCATCTCAACTTCATACTTTAGACGCCTGTTCCTGGTTACTGGCAACCGGGCCGGCCTCCAGCAGCCCTGCCCGTCCTGCTACCTGCACGCCTGCACTGGATGAGCAAAAGAGACCAGAGTCTGGACGTCTAACCGAGTCGTCTATGATCTAAAAAGGATGAGTGCAAAACTATATTTCAACAACTAAAATCACTGCAGACGTCACCTTAATTCCTTAAAAGCTGATTTTGTTATCCAGACCCATGTAGACAGTTTTATTTAGCCTTTTTTAAAGACATCATTTACAATTCTGTAACCCTGCTTTGTTAACGTGAACTACTTTATAAATATTGTTTTCAGAAGTATTAAAATGTGCAATGCATTAAAAGGAATAGTGTGATATTTTAGGAAGCAGAAAAACTTGCAGAAAGTTGGTTCAAATAAAACAATATAATTCTTATAACTTTGCAGTTAACAACCAGCTTTTACAGAAAGAAAAAGTCCAAAAGAGCAAATCATGCTCCTGCACTGATCTAAGTGCACTGTTGAGATAGACGGACATCTTTTTTGCAGATTTTAATTTTTAAAAAGTTCATAAGAGGAAGATACATGAGTGCGGAAAGCATCTCTTAATGGCCATCTTTTAATGTGGCTCATTTTAATCGAGCTGATTTTGTCCAAGTTTCTAAATATCTGTACCAGATGAACTCGTGTGTAGTGCAGGCCATCTTATCAGTGTGGCCACAGTGCAACAACTGATTTTGATTGTCTGTTTACATTTTCCAGGTGATACGAGTTTTCAAGTAAATAGTTGCGTACAAAAGAAAAAAATAGTGCAATACTGGTGTGTGGAGCAGGGGCTCTGTCATTGCTCTAATTCTCTCACGGCTCTCTAATTCATTTAGACAGTTGTTTTGGGTCGGTAATGTGACATAACTGGGTCAACCAAAGTCTAGGATATAACTCTTGATCAAGAAACAATCCCAACGTTGTGTTTGTAACGTTTACCTAACTTTAGATAAATTTTGTTTCCAGCCTCTGAATATAATGTCATATTGGGTGAACAGAGACCGTTATCAACCATGTTCATCTGTCGCTTTGTGAAACCATCTGCAGAAAACTGCTTTTTCAAGTTATCTGGCCTCAGAGACTTTCGTTCCTGCAACAGTTGACGAAGTACTTATTTTCTTAACTTAAACTGAAACTTTGCTGCAAAGGATATAGGATCTTTTTTTTTTTCCAACAAAGACTAGGAACGCTGATTCATTTGAATACACAAGACATTTCCACGCTGAAGGTCCATGTGAGGCGCCTCCGAGCCCAAAGATGCCAACGCCTCCTCTCGACGAGGTTAAAATAATGCTTTTTTGTTTCCCCCTGAACACTTGAGGCAGCATTTGTGAATGTAGCTCTGTAGTGGAGTACTTGCAGGAGGGTTTCCCAGATTAACAGTTCATTTCCAAATATCTGTCTGAAACATGCAACATGCCCCGAGTGTTCAAAACAACAAAATGCAGCTCAACATGGAAAGCTTGATGGCTGCCACACCGACTCATTGTTGAGGAGCAACGATATTTACAACAGAACTACACTTGTAACCCAGATACGTTCATAACATAGTCAAACAAAAAGTTCATTTTTTTTCTAAGAAAAAGCCTGCAAGCTATTTGGGTTTCCATCTTATACAATGAATTATACACTAAAAAACACCAGACGGGGGATATTTGCAGCTGTGTCAGAGATCACGGAGGTCCCCATAGAAATGAATGGACGTCCAGCTGTAATGTAATGGTGCACAGAAGCAAACGGAAACAGGCATAAATAGATAACAGTTTTTAACACAGTTTTTTAATGCAGTGCCTAACGCTCAGTGCTATTCTGACACTGACACACAGCAGACCACTGGTGTCCTGCTCAGGGTTGGGTCTTTGCTATTTATACACTGAAATTCTTCCAAATTTCTTGTTATTGTTTAGTGATGTTGAACACTGTAGAGAGACAGATGGAAATCCCTCCAAATCTTTCTTTGACAGACACTGGTGTTAAATATTTAAACGATTTTCTCACACATTTGGAGATGAGATACATCTCTTCTGCTCCTCTTTGCTCATCAAAGATTCAGTCATTCATAAATACTGATTTTTAACCAAATTATGAATACAATCACCTGTTGACGTGACTTGTTTGAAATTATGGATTTTTTTTTAAACCTCTGAGTGTTTGGTGAAATCTTTGAACACTTGGATTTTTACTGACTGACATTTGTTGCAGGTTTACAGAGAAAAATAACACTTTGGTGGAGCTGTTAGCAAGTTACCTTCATGCTGCTTTTTGTAGGATGTCGGGCTAGAATAAGCTTGGAAAACTTTTGTGTTGACTTGTGTTGTGTGTTTTTATGGGGACACATTATCCATTGTTTAAAAAACTTTAGATTAAAGTAAGAGGGTAACTAAACTGTCACATAAATGTAATGAACTGGTATACCTCAAGTAGCTCAAAACTAATTTCCAGCTCTGGTGTGCAGATGCTGTGTGTGCAGCACACACTTGAAAGCTCAAGCGGGTGCAACAGTCTCTGTGGGACTCTAATCTGAACTAACTTGATGACATGATGGATAAATAATGCCAAAATTAAAACTGAAAAGAGCTGCCTTCGCATGCCATTAAAACTCTGTCAGTACCGGCGTGTGTGGGGGGGGGTATGAGGTCTATTCTGTGGAGCTGACTAAAGCCAATGGGCAGGAGGAGTGTTCAACTGGAGGAGGCCTGGACATGGGACCATTAGCAGGAAGGATGTCCATTAAGGAAAAGGATGCAACACATTAGAGACCTTACCTCTTCAACAGTTTGGGGGCATAGTACAGGGCTAACGTATCTAGCAGATCATGTACAAACTGTTAGGTTTGCAGTGGTTTCAAACACTTAAAAGTATGTTTGGTTTACTTTAACAGGTGTTGGCTTCAACTCTCAAAGATCAAAACAGAACACAAACAACAACACATGCTCACAATATGTCAAAATGCGCTAATTAAACATTGTGTGATTGCAAATTAAAGCTAATAATGAAGGTCGGCTGATCAAGTTAAGCAACCCAATGCCATGTTTACAAAGTCCCAAATTAATGAACAGGCAGAAGCATATTTCTGCTGTTTGTAAAAACTCAAGTGTGGATTCATTAACTCTAAATGTGTTCACAGTTTCTTACAGCTTTAGATCAAGGCTCATTAAAAGCTGCTTAAACCCACAGCGACTTATGATGTGAATTCCTCTGAGGGTCATACAATAGAAGGGGAATCACACTCGCCCTTTATGAACAGGAAGTCACAGTAAAAAACAAAACAAAACAAAAAAAATCTTACCTCTGACAGGAAGGTCTGTGCTGATTTCTGTGCTCCGACGTGCAGCAAATACTCATACACATATAAAGCTAACCTGGAAGAGAGAAAAACTGAAGTCAGTTTCGAGGGCCACAAGCTGTAAACCACCCTGGCTTCAAAAAACAAACATGAGACACGCTCATCCTCTCATCTCCCATCCCTTAATGAGTCACACTTGCTTCGTTTCAAGTGGCCTGTCCAACAGGAAGTTCAAAATCGGGGCACAATTGGCAGAAAATCCTCACGGTTCTTATGAGAGGGATAAACAAGATTTTACAGTATGAAGATCATATAGACTGTGAAGGGGCTGTAAATATGTAATCTAAGGCTCTGCAGCGCTGAGCTTGAGAGCTTTGGTGGCACTCAGCCATATCCCTGTGGTTTTAAGATCTCTGCTGTTGAGGCACAGCGGCTGAAAACAGCAGCGGAGACACCGAGAGGGACATGGACAGGGTGATGAGGAACATCCTGAAACATGGAAAGACATGGACCCTCTGACATTGCCACACAGCTCGCTGGGATAAAGTTTTCAGATGCCCCGTCTTCACTTGAGTTATGAAACTGTAAAAGACCAAGAGATTCACTTTAATCAATTTCTGGCAATGAAAAATCACCAAGAGTCTCGCGGAAACATATCTCCTGATTATCACCAGCTTTGGAACAATCTGGAAATCTTAAATCCAAATTTAAAATTTTATCTCTGTTTTGGTCACCCGCCAAACAGAGTAACACAATTTTTTGGGGGGGGATTAGTGATATGTAAAGCAACAGGTGCATATTAAGTCTGGAAATAGCAACTTTTTCACGTTACCTGGTTTTAGTGTCTTATTAAAAAAAAACAAAAAAAAACAACTATCATCTGGGCACCTCTATATTTACTCTTGCTCCCTGACATGGCTGAACAGAGCAAAGCATTTCATCACTAACACAAGGTCCATCTAACCCTCCATTAGCTACACTCACTTATCCTTTCGAGGGTCTCGAGGAGCTCGAGCCGATCAGCGGGTGAGAAGTGGAACAAACTGCCAGTCAATCACAGACCGGGCACAAAAAAGTCCATACAACATAAACGTCAAACTGATATTCACACCCAGTCTTGGTCCTGTTCACACCTGCCATGAACGTATGTCCTAAATGATCAGAAATCCTTACGGTTTAGTATGTTTTCATTTATTGATCAGGACTGGAGGAAACTCTTAGGCAGTGTTTGCAAACCTGAAACAAAAACAATTAAAATAAGAAATAAGCCAAACTCTGGGCTCGTAAGACAGGAAAACAGAGAAAGGTGAGATGTAACCAATCCTTTGTGTTATTGAGTATTGCTCATTCTTGTTCTCTTGAATCTGAAACAGATACGTTCATGTGATCAATGGATTTACTGCTGACTAACTTACAACCTCGGAGCAACTGGAAACATGTAAAATGTGGAGAAAAAAAAAGTCTATAGCTAGATTTTACTTCCATGTTCACTGTATTAGGGGCTGAATGTTCATGTATCACATCAGGTAAAATGACACAAAGCTACAAACCTTTGCATCAATAGAGACGTAGTCCTTTGATTGATGCCTGTCATAGTCAGTGATTAGCTGTCATCACTTTAGCTGTTTAGCTCTTAGCACTGTCTCGACGTGACTTCTGAGACGTGAATAAAGACCTACCGGGGCACAGTCTTTTTTATTTTAACGATGTTACGGCCTGCTGTGCTGTTAATTAGATCAGTGCGACCCGTTTGGTTTGGCCTGGAAGGGTTAGAGGGCAAAGATTAGCAACGCAAAGCTGCATGGCGAAGGCTAACTAGGAGAAACCAGCTGAACTGCGTCCAGATCTTCAGCTTCTAGTTAGGCGACTCACAACCTCAAGTCACTTCAGGACTCTTCTGGTTGTCCCTAACAGGACAACTAGCTAACAACACCTAAGACAAGTGTTGCCAGAGTTACACTGGTACAGACGCTCAGTCCTCCAAGTCAGAGTAACTCTAAAAGGCTTAGAACAAGCCAACACGACTTGTTAAAACAAGTTTTGTGGACTTGAAAAAATGAAAATAAGTCCATTTGCCTGGTTTCGCACCTCAGGGCTGTTGCCAGGATTGAAACGAGAACTTGGTCTGCCGGGACACTCGGCCCGCAAGGACACTCGGCCCGCTGCTCGAGGGTTGCCAGGCTGAGTTTCAACGGGTCTCCGCTCCTCATTTCAGGTCTGGCAGCAC
>JAOWBL010035599.1:87447-98598 GCA_028564865.1 Zenarchopterus dispar
TGGACGAACACTTCAGCCTGCAGTGACCTTCAGCGCCGTTGTCTGCAGGTATTCAACACTACAAGGAGCTGCTGTGCCTCCTTACAAAGCAAGCGACTGTTTTTATGCTGATCACATACATCAAGGCCAGAGCAGAGGCAGAGTTATGATGTTTGGGTTCCTTCTGCACGATAGTGAAGGAATCACTAATGAGCCGGGACGAAGCCAATCGACGGCCATTTACGAAAAGAAATTAGATGCAACTGTATCGTCTTCCATTTTTGATACTCAGAGTAAACCTTTTGTTTCGAACCAGACCTTGTACGTAAGCATTTGCTGGGTGGTTCGTGTTCCAGAGGTACGATCACGAGCACGTTCGGCCAAAGACTGCATGTCCAGAAAAGAAGAGAGTCATAAGTAGGAGCAGAGTGCTCGGTGTAAATATTTAATATTGATCTCAAATGGACTGAATGCCCTGGTATCATTGTGTGAAAGTGTCCAGTGTTGTGTTCAAGAACATGCCCATCCCGTTTAATTATGTGTTGTCAACTAATATGTGTTACAAAGTTTTTTCTTCTCACTACACAGGCTTGTATTCGCTAGTAAACGATCACGTTGGGCTGTGAATCAATTTATTGAACAAAAAAGGATCAGAAAAAGGATCAGCATCACTAACGCACCAAAATGACTCTTCTCGTCTTTATTGAGGTAAATAAAGCAAATAGATTACATAATTTTATTCACACATTCATGAAGCAACCAGGACGTCAAACGACTCACTAAAATTTTGGACCTTTGTGCTCTCAAATAGATTTTTTTTTTTTTTTTGAAGCTGGACCATAAGAGGTTTAGGAGTATTTTAATAGAGACATCACAAAGTTCTGAACTGCAATTTCATTTTTGACTGAACGGAAAATAAAAACACGTGAGTTTGTATATTAGTCTAAGAGTCAAATCAGCAACAATTTATCTCGTCAGTGGTGTTTCCGTGAACAGTCGTGATCTACACGTTCGGGTGTGTTAGCACATATACAGATTATCTTGCTTGGTTTGTGTTTTAGTGTGAAATGAGCCTTTGTTTTTAGTGATTTTGGGCATTCGCTGTAACGTTGAGAGAACTTCCCTGTGTTTCTGCTGTATCAGCTCCAACAGTTCACGGGGGGCAGTGAAGTTTTCCACTGAAGTGGGGGGTCCGTCAGTGAAATGTGTGAAAATGAGGCCCTCTTTGCGGTGTGAAATACCCAGCGGCAGGCGTCAGCTCCGATATACTCTTTCTGCACTGTACAGAATTGCACGGAGATTCTCGTGAGCACTGCAGCAATGAAATTTTCATGGCATAGCCTGGTGTGATCTGAGGGGCTCTGTGCACGAGCAATGGGCACCTGCCCTGGCTACGATGCATTATTTAAAAACACTCATTCAATCCAGGCTTCAGGGGACACCTTTTGTTACTCTGTCAGATCCGGTAAGTGTAACTCAGCTGAACACGAGTTCTTATGTGAGCTAAAGACACGGCTCTTGGAGGAGGCCGGGCAGATGAGGGTGTACTGTACTGTAGGTGTGTCGCTGGGAAACTGAGGGTCAGAAGCCCAATTTATTCCTCTGTGAATACGCGTTTCTCCACTGTGACCCTCCCACTTGTGCATGTCATTCAGGAAGACACAGAGCTTTCTGAGTTTCTTCGCCACATGTTCCACTCTCTCTGACGGCGTTCTGACATGCACCACTTTCCGCAAACAGGACATAAACTGAATGTGCTGCTTTTGTGTATCAGTTTGTGCTTTCACTCTGACTTGGCTGGACCTCTGAGCACGAGCCAGTGAAGGAGAGAAAATCACACGTTTTATTTGAACTAGTCTGACTTCCCAGCAGGAAAACTCTAGTGGAACACGCCTCAAGTCGGATTCTCGACTTGAAAAGTCAAAGTAACCTAAACAGTTCAGAAAATATTATGAAAAAATGAACTTTTCTTTTCTGTTGGAGGTCACAACATTGGGCTTGTGTGATGTGACCACCAACTCAAAAACTCAAACATTACACAACGCTGTCAGTTTGTTTGGGTCCTCTTAAGTCTGAGAATCTGTAATTCATTGAGCCAAGTTATCCTCATTATGTGTCAATATTTTCTTCTGCCCCATCCACAAACATTTTGTCTAACCAGTAAGTTTTCATAAGAACAAGGATAACTCCAGAAAGACTTGAAGAGTTTGTGTTTGGTGCAGCTTCTCGTCTGACAAACACCAGCGATGACAGAAACTGTATCCTTTGGTGAAGGACTTGATAACAAATACGTAGTGCAATAACAACTTGATGACAACTACACCAGTGGAATTAAACCCTCCCGAGTGTGATAGTGAGTGTTCAAAAGTGATAGTGTCTCTTGCTTCCATTCATCGAGTCGATGTTTTATACATCCACTTAGCACAGGCGAGATGGCTGTAAATCAGCGATCCCTCAGCTCCTCCATATGCCGAAGGGCCCTTGGACCCGACACTCTTCCTCTCTGGGTGGTTGACCAGTTCAAGCTCGAGTCCTCTACCAGAGGCCTGGGAGCTTGAGCTTTCTACACAGTACTCCTTTTGTTCCCACACACTCCTGGACCGAGATCTCTGGTCGTACCTGGGATCTACTGGAGTCGCTCTCCCAGCTTGGAGGTCACAGCTCCAAGTGTGGCACCACCGTCGTCTCCACCTTCCACATCTTTCACAACTGCACCTGCTGCTAATATTGCTGTGGCACCGCAGCAATGTCACCTGTGCTGCTCTAGTAAAAGCAACGCAGTTTGAAATCCCACCTGTGGCTCCAGTTTCATACCTCAGCAACTAACTATGACTGAGACACAAAAGTCGTGTTTCCGCAAAAGAAAATCTAAACTCTGAATTTGCAATAAAGGTAGCGCCGCAGGTGTTTCCATTTAACGGTAATTTTCAAATATACATAATTCTTGTAACTCTCCATATATCGACCTTCTCTTCAAAACAATGAAAAAGAAAATCAACACCGAAGAAGACAGACAAAAACATCTTTAATCTTTGACAAATTACTGCGATTGCCCCTACCGTTGTAGAGAAAATAGTCAAATGATGAAGGCAGCGGATGATCATTCAAATGATTATTCAAAGGCAAAGTCCTTATATTTGTAATGCATAATGAGTAAGTAGTGCAATAGCACAACCACACCGTATTAACAAGGCCAAAGACAGCTGGAGACTAGATTCTGATTACTTTAGATTGACGGTGGCTTAGTGGTTAACATTGTTGTCTCACAGCAAGAAGGTTCCTGGTTCAACTCCCAGCCAGGAGTCTTTCTGTGTGGAGTTTGCATGTTCTCCCCATGCTTGCGTGGGTTTTCTCCAGGTACTCCGGTTTCCTCCCACAGTCCAAAAACATGTTTGTGAGGTTGATTGAGAACTTGTAGGTGTGAGTGTGGTTGTTTGTCTATGTCTGTGGCCCTACATTGGACTGGTGACCTGTCCAGGTGTACCCCTGCCTCTTGCCTGAAATGGGCTGGAGTTGGCTCCAGCAGACCCCCGTGACCCTGTAAATGGATTCAGTGGGTTTAGAAGATGGATGGATTGACTGGCTATGTCACACAGATGTGCAAATACACAAAAAGTGTTTCCATTACACTTTAGTGATAAATTGGATTATCAAATCACCTGAAAAACTATCTTGTGAAAGTGTATAAAGGTTTTTGCAATATTTTTTTGAATTACAGCCATTTCCTTCACAAGATTTTTTTTCAATATTTGGGTTTTGCACAAATCTAGGGGTAATGAAAACGTGATTATAGTAACGCCATGCTGAGTTGGATGTTGCCTAGACTAAGAAGGTCTGCATCACTTGTTGGGTACCGGTGTTAAAGTAACACTAAGTGTGTTAAATTCAACACTAGAAAAGTGTGTTCATGTGTTCACTCTTCTGAGTGTTGTTTTAACACTTCAAATAGTTTATTGTCTAGACTGCACCAAATTTACTCCAACACTGTAGGCTCTTAATTCGGCCTAGCTCAATAATATGGCATTTTTATGTGGAATATTTCCACCCAAATTTAGTTAAATTATATACTTTTGACCAAACTTAGTGTTTAATGAAGCAAAACTGGAAAATTAGGAAATTAGGTTGTAGTCAATTTAGCACTGTAGGTGTCGGAAAGCATGTCACACCCAAAATATACACTAACACTTGATGAAATTTACACTGAAAGTGTTACCTTTAATCTAAAAACTGTTAAAATAACACTTATTACAACCAACACTGACAAATTAATACTGGCAGATTTGCTGTGTATTTGCAGATGAGAATTTACTTACAAATGCAGATGTAAATATCTGCATTTCACTCATTGTTGTGGCGATGCTGAGAGACCAAATGTAATGTTTAGTAACAAGTCTCATGTGACGCACCGTCGGGTCTCCTCGAACCTGTGCTGAGGTCCTCTCTGTCGCCCTCACAAGCATCTTTGAATGACGCTTTAGGAACATGAATGTAAGTGACTGAGTGAATTCATCTTAACAGATTCTTGTTAATATTTCGCATGTCTGAAAAGTGGTTCTGATGATGTCCACAGAGGAAATTTAACAAAAGAAAATACTGGCTCCTTATTACATGATGAATAGAGCGAGGTCAGACTGATGGGGAGGAAGATCTTTTGACCTGTAAATGAGTGAATATCAAGAACCGTGAAATAAAGCTGGTGGGGAAGCGCCACAAAGACCAACAGCGGCCTGACAATCACGATCTTTCAACTGCAGGATCATTTCAATCAGTTTTTAGACCACATGACAGTTTGGCAGAGCCAGAGGGTGTAAAAAAAAAAAAAAATTCACTACACCATTTGTGATTTGCTCCTCCTCTACGCATCAAGGAGATCTCTCGTACTGCCTCGTCCGTCGTCCACTGTCAGCAAATACACCTGACATTTAGCCCCAGGCTGTCCCAGCCAGCCTTACCTTTCCTTCACCAGAGATGAGGGCATCCCAGCTGAGTTTAGCCAGCTGAAGCTCAGACAGTTAGCAAATTAACTTTCATGTCTTTGCTTGAATAATTCAGCAGTGATTGCAGTGTCGGGGTGAGCTGTGCATGAAGGAAGTGACGGAGGACTAAGCTGCGCTGGTTACAACATAGCGAGTGCATGCCACGCTAATCATCACTGAAAAAAAAAAAAACCTCCCCTAAAAATAATATTAAATATTTATAATCGTAGTATAAAAGCAGATGAGCGAGTGTGAATGTGGTGCTGCATCACTTGAAGGTGAACGAGAGGCTGCGTGAACGTTTCAGACGCCTGTGACACTGTAAAGCTCGTTCCTACTGCGCCCGTGTTTACATTTGCTTGGCTTTTTTAAGGCACTTCCTTTGTCGAAAGAAATCAACGCCGCTGAGCGAGTAAACATGAATGGCTTTTGCCACGAGTTAATCCACACGCCGTCACACATGTGCACTCGTGTGACGGAGGCGCCCACACTCACACGTATGCAAACACAGATGTGTTGTATCTGCAGACGCTTTGACTCCGCGACATCATCTGTTAAAACCTTCACCTCTAATCTCAAGAGTTCAACCAAGAGTTTCCTATTTATTTTCAGGTTTTGGTTTGTTTCATTCAGGAAAAAAAAAACAGAAAAAAAACCTTAAGTCGAAGCGGCATATCCTAACCTGAGATTCACTTCATCAGATGGTTTTCTCTAAGAGAAAAAACATCCATTTCTGCTCTGTGTTGACAAACTGATTAACAACTTCAGGCACGTCGCTTCAACATTTACACTGCCTGCTTTATTTAAAGTGAGAATACTAACAAATTTGTGTGGATGCTCCAACAGCAGCTGACGAGAGGCAGCATTAATTGACTGTTGACATATCTGAAAGAGAGCGCAGTCAGCCAGAGGATGCTGGGGTAAATCGAGGGTTTCTTTACTTTTACATCACTGTTCATGCACAGCTCTTTATGCTTCCTTCAAAAGGCTAAAATACAGATGGCAGAGCCATCTGTGTGGAATCAAAACCGTGCATTCAGACCTGAAGATCCCCATTAAATGGCATGTAAATAGATGGGAGGAGCCAGAGGAGGAGCAGGGGATGTAAAGAGACTCGTGTTCAAAACAAACTGATTAACTTTACACTTGAAGTTCTTTTCCCAAACAAATCCGGCATCACTTGAAATGACAAAGAAATCACTGTAAACAAACCAGCATCAGAAAACAAATACTGGGAGCAAAATTATTTTTGGGAAACTGAAGAAAAGTTTTTTTCTTTCCTTTTTTAAACTGAGCTGTTTGAGTTATTAAACATTTTTGTGAATGGCCCCTTTTAATTAAGACTCTGGCTTCATAATAAGGACACACTAATACAGAAGCTCCTGTATTACACACCGCCATACAAATACTATTAAATACAACACTGAATTATGCGACATTTAATTTTGTTGCTTGCAAGGGCATCAGTTCTTCCTCTGCTTTTATTATCATTATCAGGCCCTCATTACAAAAAGTCTCATTTAATAACGTTTCTCAAGGATCTCCAAAGAAAAAAACTGCTTCCCTCCCCCCACGCTCCTGCTACCTGCGCTCTCAAGACATCGAGGCCAGGCTACGCGTGGTGACGACTTTGTGGAGAGGAATCCGTGCAAGTGTTTGTCCGACAGTTTTTGTCATGTTGTATTTCTGAGCAAAGCTGATGGATGCAAGCCTTGGTTTCAAGGCTTTAGAATAAACAGTAATAACAATAAACACACTATGTGCACACTATGACAAACACTCTTGTACGTGCAAGTGAGTTTGTATGTTGGACCATTTCATACGCAAAGCCTGAGATCTACAGTGTGAAGCACTCAGAAGCGTACGCGATTGACATAATTGTTATCGTTGTTGTTTCCATCTGCGCTTTCAGAGTCCACACACCTGTAAACATCAGGTCATCTGAAAAACGGCACCGGCCACACCAAATTCACGAGGTGGAGCTGAAGTAAAGGATCAAAAATTCACTGAGCCACAAAACCTTCGTGTTAACAGAGACAAATGTTTAAAAGTCCCAACAGAGATAACTGAGACACCTTTTAGTCCAGTTCCATATTTTAAGAGCGACCCTAAATCCCAGAAAAGCTGAAACAGCTGGCCGTCACTCAAAACAACACTATCTTGTAAATAAACATCAGAATCCGTCCAAAGCCTCTCCTCTTCTTTTGTTTTCATAATGTATTTAACATATTTCCATAAGATGAGACGCTCACAGCAAATTCGCTTCAAGAAAAACATAAGAAGGCTATTTACTAAAATATTTTATACCGTCTAACAAATTCTTCCTCAGAGCTCCAGGAATACTCCAGCGGTAAATCAACCCTATGTCTATTACTAGATGGTAATGAGTGTAAATTTTCATTAGGGACTGAAACTACATAAATCAAAACACTTTTGAGTATGAAAAGAATATAAATTTGCAGCATAATGGCTATAAATGTTAACCCACAGGGAGAGAGGTGACGTCTGGATAAAATGCTATTTTAAGCCTCTGACAAGACTCTGACTCAGAAATGTCACTCCACTTAGGTGATATAGTGTGGATAGCGCCCCTACAGCCCAACCTGCATCATTTTAGCTTAGTATGTGTACAAAAAATGGAGAAAAAAAAAAAGATTGTTAGTGCAGGAATGTCCTTCTCTTCACTGCTACGTTGTCATACATCTATGCAGGTCGACTACTGATAGATGCAAACGGAGGAGAGTTGATTCCTCTGCTTCCTCTGAACTGCATCTGTATTTATATTTATGACAAACTTGACAAGTGTTAGAAGCCGAGGCCGTGAACTCTTCTCCTTTTGAGTCTACTGACAGTTGTCTGAGTGATACCTGTAGTCGACTGATGCCGACTGAAGACAAAGTAGCAGCTAACAGAAGGACATGCCTGCACAAACAGTCCTTTTCATACACTTTTGATCAACTACAAGGTAGAAAGTTGCCTTGGTTCATTTCTAGAGACCCTATCAAACCTCACTCTTAACACTTACACATTTCTGAGTCTTTTCAGAGGCTTCAAATTGAAATTTAATCTGATGTGGCTACTTGCTCTCTGAGCTAATGTTAACAGCTGTTATGCTGCAAATGCAAAATATATTCTTGTCGAACTCAAAGCTAGTGAGATGATTTAACTACAGATAATTCTTTTAAGTCTTTCTAAACAAGTTTTGCTTATAAAAATAAAATCAAAGTGCAGTAGTGAACAGAAAGTAAGATTGAAATAAGACAAAGGAGATCCAAGCAGTAATGGTGGTATCCACGCAGTTTTCTTTGGTGTCCTGAATGCACCTCTTTTTATCTAATGAAATCAACATATAGTTTATTTATCTGGAAAATAAAGAGCACACGACTTCATAATGAACCCTCTCTCAGCAATGGCTGCGGCTGCGATGCCACACTGTGTGACCGAGTCTGCTTTAATAAGATACAAATCCATCTGGGGTGCCCTCTTTTCATTAGCTGAATATGTAAAGAGTCGTATGAATATGTAAATATGAATATTAGCTAATTCACTGATGCATTGAGGCAGCTGTTGTGAGCTCCACATTTACAAGGGAACATGTGTTCGCCCTGCAGGGCAGGTTAGGGTGACATGACAGGTGAGGGGAGAGGGCACGAGTGGTCTGTTATGTGTGGACAGTACCTATGGGCCTGTGACACACGTGCACCCACACACAGACACTTAAATAGCTGAGATGAAAGAAGAGGACATTCTTTTAACTTCTATGGTGGCTCTGATAAACAGAACACAGCCATAAATGGAAACAAAAAAAAAAGATATAAATTCATGAATCTTATTTATAAGCAGCCTTAACACAGAGGCATTCATCATTTCCAGCTCTCAAAAGACTTGTAGTTCTTATGAGTTAAATTATTAATCCTCCTCCTACGCTATCATTTGAAATACATGCTGCCTCTGCACTGATTTCACTCCCAATGACACATGGAACATAATCCACAGTCCCTGAACAAGCAAGTGCAACTAAAAACTGTCTAAAGAGACAGCTTTAAGCAGTATGTTACTTTCAGTGTAATATAAATAAACTAATGATGCTGAGGCTCACAAAACAGGTGTAGAGCAGCCTGATATCTGCTCACGGTTCATATGCAATATTAAAGCATCATATGCTGGTTCAAAGGTCACCCTGCCTGCTGCTGGTGAAGCCTCGTGGGACTGTTGTCATTTAGGATCCACTTTAACACACACACAGATGATACACAGATGCACACGGATGCTCAATTTTCCAACAAAATGATGTAAATTCAAAATGGAAATCAAAATGCTCCTGCACCAGATGTGTAAAGGAAGAAGCTCAGCACACAAGTGAGAATGCTTGATCAACTGAAGGTGACATGGCAGCGAATTGAAAAAAAAAAATACAAAAGTCTCAAAATAAAATGTATTTCTGTTACAGATGTATACACTGGTGTGGATCAGCACAGCCTCCCAGGACTTGACAGTGTTTGCAGATTACAGCAGCATCTCAGCAGGGATCCCTGCTCACTCCTCCAACCTCACACTTTCCTGTATAAAAGCCACAAACGATAATAAAAGGCTAGTCTAATCCAAAGGGGTCCAACTCCTTGAGCGTTCCTGTTTAGTGTCTTCTTGTGGACTGAAGTGAAAGGTAGACACGAGGAGCAGAGGCTGAGACAGTTGTCTGTCTATGTGACATTTAAAAGTTGTTTTTTAAAATTCATATTAAAATCAAAATTCTGGACAAAAAAAAAACGCAACATGTGAGTTGACGTGTGCTGTAATTTCAAATCAAGAACTTTTAAGAACACAAAACACTGAGCTCTCCAACAGCTTTTTCATAATCAACAATATCTGAGCTTATTTCTCACCCTGCGTGTGATAAAAGTATTTTTCTGTGGTAGGAATAGGACAGCGTGACTGCTTCACGAGCGCTGAAAAGTTTAGCACCGCTGCCTGACTGCTGAATGGGACAAAACTTTTCCCCTCCTCGCCGGGACTGACTGCGCCGCGGCTTTTACGCACCAAAACGCACAACAAGCAGCCGGCGCAAAGACGCCCGTTTCTGGCTCTGCAAACAAACTGCATCTTTCACACATCCAGCGGCTTCATCTCTGAAAGTTTCTCGGGGATAAACGACCCCGTACAGGGACGCGCACACACGCTTTAACCAAGAAACGTGGTGCTTCTTCAACTTTCCACGCTGCGCGAGTGTGCGTAAAAGCGGTATCAGGGAAATAAAATACATTGTCCTTTTTTTTTTTCCCAGAGGGTTACACCAACTTACAAAAGCGTGCATGCGTTACATGAACAATTTTACACAATGACCTATGCATAACAACAACCCGGCTGCATCTTTTACAGAAAAAAAGTTGAAGAGGCGCACCTCCGAGGTGGTCGGATGGATTGGGGAAACGGCGCGGAGAGGCGCACTTTCGTATCCTACAGTACACTCCTTTTAAATTACAGCACCTAGTTTAGAAAGTTGTGCTCCCCTCCTCTGCCCCCTCGCCTGCATGATAAGCAGGTAAACTTGTATAATATAACGCATAATTCACTTACTTTTCTCTTGCTTGGCTATCGGAAGGGACGACAGCTCCTTTACCTTTGGCGTACATGCTGAATTCTGTTTTAAGACTTTTGCCCCACTCAACACCTGTCAAAGAAAGCAGCCAGGAAAACGCTCCATCTCCATAGCTACCCCTTTAGTGTTTTTCCTCCCCCCCTTCTCCTCCCCCTCCTCCTTCTTCCTCCTCCTTCTCTCTCCTCTCCCACCCTCGCTCTTTTTTTTTTTTTTTTTTTTTTTTACATCTCCAACATTGGCCACAAATCAGGCACAGTTTCTATTGGGGGGACTTGAAACCGTCCTCTGTTGGATTTTTTTTTTTTTTTTTCCTTCTCAGTCGCTGTTCCGCTGTCCAGCTCATCCTCCCTCCGTTGTGCAGACGGTGGGGGCTTCTTAAAGGGAAACGCACACTTCTTGTTTATGGTTTTAAGGAACATAAGGAGAGGAGAAGTTAAGGAAAGGTATGCCGATGACCGGCACATCTTTTGGGAGGTCTCCGGGAGATGTAATTTCATTCTTTATCTTTAAAAAAAAAAAGAAGTGCCTGGATTTTAACTTCAGTACAAATCTGGCACCTTCATTCATAGAAACAGGACACTTCTCTTAGCTGTAATACAT
>JAOWBL010035600.1:11293-25618 GCA_028564865.1 Zenarchopterus dispar
GGGTGGACGGGTGGACGGGTGGACGGGTGGACGGGTGGACACTGTCCGCCTCAGGCTCCCCAGCACACTCTCTTAACTGGTGCCTGTCTTGGCCAGGGCACTTTGGAAAGAGAGATTTTAGACCCCAAGAATTGCTTTCTCTGAGCAAGTAAAGGAAGCTAAAACACAGCAAATACCTACTACCGTTTTTTGCTCTCATTTGAGCCCGTTGTAAGAAGGGATCATGCTTGCAAAATGACAATTCATGTTACACTTTAAAAAGTTGATCAGTTCTAAATAAACACATTATACACAGCCACACTGTTTCCTTTTCACACGAAACAAAATACATCCAAATATCAATAGATACTATAGTACCAAGAGGTAGCTGATATTTGCACTTTCAAATTGCTCCTTTCTCTGCTGACAAGTGACGCTGAATCAAAGATGATCTTTTGTAGATATGATGTGTCACACTGTAGTGGGTTTTAAATTTTGTTGTAGTCGTCTTCCTCTCTTAAGCCCTTTGCATCTTTTGCACTTTTTTGTATGAAGAGGTAATTCTACATTTCTTGTGATTGTTTTGTGTCTCCTTGTGTTTTGCTGGTGCTGATCATATGTTGTCTTTTTTTCTGTTCATTTTGCATTTCTTTGAAAATGTTTCATGTCAAGCTGCTGTTCGGCGTCTTCGTTGGGGATTTTGTGTCTTCTTGCCGTTGTTTCATCCCATTTTGTGGTAGTTTAATATCCGTTGTAGGTGTTCTGGGGCTTTCTCTTAGTTTTCCTGGTTGTTTTGCCTCATTAGAGGCGTTTTGAGGATTCATCTCTGTGCTCATTGTTTAACATTACCTCAAGGTTCTTCCACTGGGTATCTTGCGTTTGTGTTAATTTTACCTTCCAATAAGTGATGCTGGGAATAAGGTGGTGTGTAACCCCCCACTCTCAGCTGTTTTTCATGTGGCAGGGACACGTCCACACACCCACACAGACACATTCATTTCCATCCTGTCCAGTTCTGTATTGATCAGATTCCATCAATGTTTCCCCCCATGTTTAATGTCATTCCCCAGGCTGAGCCAGCTGATATCCCACCAGTGATAAAGTGCTTTTGCTCCTCAAAGTTCATCAGAGTGGTGTATTGATCAGTTGGTGGAAAAGTTCAAACATTATTTGTTATAATCTGGCAGCTTTACTCCTCATTGTCAGTTTAATGAAGAGCAGCTTTTTCTTTCTTTGCCTCCTCTCTCAGCTGGTCAGGAGCCCTGCCCGGTTCTGTCTATTTTTAGCATCGATTTACAATGCGGTAGAGGCAAGAAGCGTAGCTCCTTCTATTTCCATTTCTGCCTTTCTGCTTCTTATTTATCTCTCACATGTTCCATCTTTTGTTCTCACCTCGTTCACTCACACAAACTTTTTGCATGCATATCAGTTTTGGTTCCGTGGTTTCAACCAAGAACCACAGTCACAAAAAAAGAGCCGTTCAACATGTCCGCTCGCGCACATATACGTACTGTACAGTACAAGGGAGGCTGAGTAGATGGTAGAGGAGAAGAGGGGGGGGAAAGGTTAATCTCTGGATTCATTCGACCCAAATCACTTTGTGCCCTACATACCCTCCCTTAAAAACACCCACCCCGCTTTTCCTCCCCCGCACCCAACATATCTTTTTAAAAACCTTCAGCATGTTGGAAATCTGGTGCAAAACGCATTTCTGAGGTCTGGTGAGTTATTACCAACTTGGAACAAAGTACACACTAGCGATGTCAGCGGCTCATTTGAGTAAATATACCATACACCACACGTTGTTAACCCGAAGATAAAGAACATTAAACATTTATCCACTCTAGCAGTGTTCGGCTTTAGGCATAGCAACATCTATGATAATTAAATTATTCACCACTTTGGTCCAGACAGAAGTGTCTTTATAACTATTTAATGGAACGGCACTAAATTTTACATAAATGGAGTAACAATCATGGTTGCCAGTGGAGGAGCCCAAATGAGCTTGGTGGTGTGTTTTTGACTTTCCAATCTGAATATCTTCAGCATAGATCCAAGTGGCATCTACAACTTATCTGGGTCCATCTTGAGGTACTGGATTCGTTGGATGGGCTGTCAGTCCATTTCTGATACCATGTGTGTCATTACAGATTACTAATAGTTCTTAATAGTTACTTGAAATTGAAAACAGCTGATATCTTACAATATGACAAAGTATAGTTGCCGTAGATACCTGAAAATCCTCTTGAAATGTGGACGTTTAATAACAGATACAAATGGCTTCAGTGCTTTTGTTATGTTAAGTCAAGCTGAGTTTGAACGTTCTGCTGGCAAGAAAGCACAAAAAAAAAATAAAAATAAAATAAAATTGTGGCTTTGCAAGCCTGTAAGCCTGAGAAAACTAAAATATACCATATATGTTTAAACATACGTAATGTTCAGCTTCACATATGTGTAGGTGCTGAGCTCTCATCCAGATGAATTCCTGCTGCTGCATGCACTTCCAGGAACACGAAGAAACGGCAGCATATTGACTTAAGAAAGGAGGGATCAATGAAACAGACTCAAACTGACATTAAATTATACACCAGTTTCTAATTCTGGTATCATCTGCCTACACTTGTGTTGGTGGACCTTTCAGTGTTGGTGGCAAAGGGCCCTATTCTCTTATCATTCCTCCAAACCTTACTTTCCACATCCTTTTTTTTTTTCATGAAGAAATTCATGTAAGTGATGCTCTAAGTTGAAGAGTGTCTGTTCTCTAATACTTAAAGTGCTTTATCCGCATAAATCCAAATAGCGTCTACAACTTATCTGTGTCCACTTTGTGACGAGCTAAAAGTATTTCCAAGAAACATTTCCCCAGCCTCCTAACAACCTTCCAACTACATTTTTGCTTTGATACTCCCATAAACGCCCCATGCAATGTCTGGCTTGAATTTCACAATTCTGGATGGATGCGTTTCAAACAGAGCAGAGATGCTTTGTTTAAAGGCTGACCAATACTGCTTTATTGTCCTTTTATCAAGGGATCACCAAAACTTTGACACGGTTACATCAGTTTTTAATGGGCATCAGCTCTCTTTAGGCTGAATGTGGACGTCTCATCCAGGTTAAAATGGAAACAGTCTGCTAATATGTAAAGAATTTCAAATCTGTATCGCAATTTCTCACCCGGGAGAGTTTGGTGTATCTGTGGAAGATGGCCGGAGTCAGATATAGATAGAGCAGACAGAAAACAGATAAGAACGAGCTGAAGAAGAACTAAAGTGCGAACTCAGTGGAGAGGAAGCTGCCTCAACTCTTTTTGATTGAAATCTCCCAGCAGTACAATCATCCTTCCATTAGTGACACTGTGTGATGTATAAGGCAGGCTCAGCAGATTAATATGGGCTTATTTACATGGATTGGTTTTCAGGCAGATAAATAGTAACTGGAGAAGGACAGGGATACAAGACAATGGGAAAAGTAAACGATGGGAAGAAAACGAGAGGAGAAAGGGAGAGCCAATATTATGTTAGTCAACACGGCTCAAAGCTCTCAGGACAATTAGCAGTATAAATCATTTCTTGATTAAATTTACCCTTCTCATATTCTAACTTAAAAGTGAAATTTAAATACAAGAATAAATAAACTTCTTTTTTTTTTTTTTCATTGATCAGCTCTGGTGCCTGTTTTATATTTTCTGTTTTTTAAGGATGTTGTGCACTTGTTGCAATATAAGAGCTTTTTAGATTTTAGGCTTCGGACACCTTTTCTCCTAGAACTCACTTGTTTTTCTCCAAATTTATTTTGCTCATTCCCCAAAACAACAGCAAATGGATATTTATTCAAACTTCACAGAGGTTGAGGAATATGATGTAAGAATAATGACAAAATGATTTTTGTTCCTAGCAACAAAAGCGGTAACATATCGTCACCCTTTTAAAATAATGGCCAAAGTCATATTTTCAAGTTTAAAAAAAAAAAAAAAAAATCTTTTAAAAACATAATCCAAAAACAATTTGGTTCAGTTTTTTTCTATTTTCGTAAAAAACCTCAAACAAATAGGAGTTGGGCCATTATTTTAAGAGGAAACACCAGAACTCACACTCACCGTTAAAGGTTCTGCTTTTACAGTTTTTTTTTTCCAAGGATAGATGGATGCAAACACAATAATGACAAAGGAGAAAGAAAAAAGAAATAGTGGGGAAAAGATAGGTGGCAGCCACACAGAGGAGCAGGAAGTGGACAGAGAGGAGTGGATAGACAGATTTGCTTCGAAATAGGTGGAGACAGAGGACAAATGGTGCTGCTGAAATCTGATCTCGGACAGGAACTGGCCATCACTCTTTCTCTCTCTCTCTGTCTGCCTAAAATTGGTAGGATACACACACATATTGTTGTTTAATATCCCACCTGGTGTCTTCCTCATGGTCGTAAAAGCACACACACCGCAAATCACTAATTAGGTAATTCCCTCTCACTTTTGCATACAAGTTATCCCAGCCCAGTGTTGTTTGGACACACAAGTTTCAATATTATACAATGTAAAAAAAAAGCTATGCACATTGTGGTTGAGAGTGGATGTTACTGGAAGATGGCGCATATGTGCATTAATAACACAACTTGAATATAAACCAGTAAGCACTTCTGACTTTGTTTTCATTAGCTGTTACACCCAATGAGTGCGGTTAATACTGCTGCAACTACCTACACGTGCACGAGGAAAACCATTACAAGCGCAGTCTGTGAGAAAGCAGAGTTTTCAGCCTGTTTTTGTCCAGTGATCATGTGATGCACCTTCATAGTGGTGTAACGTGCATAGAGACCTTTTCACCTAAAGTACTCTGTGGATGCAGATCGGTTTTACTTTTAAAATAGTGTTTAAAACTTGAAACTGCCTACGACTAAGTCCACACTTGTCACTATTTGTACAAACTTCCCATTTCAAAGGGTCATCCAAGTTTGGTTGTATAATATGCAACGGCAGCCCATACCAAAGAAATCAAAGAAGTCAGCAGCATTTCCTGTTTAGTCTCCATTTTGTTGTTTAAATCATGATTGTGTCTTATCCTCTGTATCACGACTCTGGAAAGGACAATTAGTGACCCAGAGGAGCAACCATGTAGCAAATCTGTGTAAGTACACCATTTCCAGATGTTTATGGCTTTGCTTATCCACATTAGACCACAACAGTTTGTTTACAAACTGAAACAGGGTCTGCAGAGGATGAAAATATTTCCATTTCTGAGGTTCGAATTTGCCTGAGAAGCGCTGATGTCACGTGTAACTTAACAGAAGTTTTATGTTATAAAATGAAAACGTATTCATGTGGGTGGAGCCTTATACTATGTGGGTGGGGCTAAGGAGACAAATTTACTACTGAGAACCAGGCAGAGACTGAAGCCAGAGACTGATCACATGGTAACAGATTTTTAAGTTGGACCAGGCAGTCATTTTTGTGTCACTGACAAAATGCCACCATTACCTTCAAGTGTACTGTAACTGAAGGGACATGAAAGAAAAATAAACTACTGTACATCTTTTTTGGATGGTTTTAGGCTATAGAAAATCTCGCTAGAACGTTCAGACATGGGTTTTGTTTTCTGAAAGCTCAGGTGGATGCATTATTTACCATACAGCTTGTCACGTCGGCTGTAATTGCTATAATTATTCTCGACCATGTCTTGTTGCTATGGAAGTGTGTACCAGCCAAATATGTGCACTGCTGACGTGTAAAACATACATTGAGGGTATTTGAAAGCAGGTTGAAACATGACATTTCTACACTGGTGGAAGCTGGTTGAACAGCGAGTGTCATCAGAGACTCTTATTAGCTTCTTACTCACAGAGATTTTACAGTATTTAAAGTAATGCACTGAACCGTACAACACCTTGTAACAACAGAGAAACTCAAATAAAGTTCAAAGAACACTGTTATTTATTTAAAGATGTTCTCAGCCAGACGCTAATCTCTCACGAAGCAACGTTTGTGCTGAGATTAATGGAAAGACGTTCACAGTTGTTCCACAGAGCGTTATAGGTATCTTACGTCCAGATCAAGGTGCAACAAGAGGGAACAAGCAGGATGTGGTTGCTGAACGAGTTAAACATTTGACTCCCACTCAGAGGATGGGGTTTGAGTCCCACCGGTGACATTCTATTTTTAGCGTGTGCATATGCCTGAGGTTGTCTGCGCTGTGGGAGTAGCTTAGAAAGAGGCAGGGAGGACAACAGGATGAGGGATTTATTTTCAATGTCTGGGGCCAGCAGCTAGGTTCAACTTCAAGCATGTCTTCATCAGAGGTTTATGTACCTAAATAACGTGTTCTACAGGTAGCATGTAATTAAAGTTGTCCAAGGAGCAAAAAAGAAAAAAAAACAACAACAACAGAGTGCTTCAGAGGAATGTAAATATTAACTGTTCAGTTGTAATGTGAAGAACTTTTGAATCCAGAGCTGCTATTTCCTGCCTTGAACTGCCCCCTCACTCACTAAATTGACATAAAAAGACAATTGCATAATAGCAGGCATTGCAAATACCACCGTGTTTCTGTTTCAAAGCACCTCACAGCAAGATCAATTGCATGCAGGCTAGGCCAGCGCTCCGTTCAACTGAACCCTCGAATGACTAACACAGAAATACAAATAAGAGTATACAAGAAAACGTATAAATACACACAGAGATGCACGAAGGGTGCAGTGTTACTGAGAGTGTAGTGGACACACAACGTGGGTGTGAGAGGAGAGGGGAAAGGAAAGGTCCATGCTGCCGGGGAGCAACACCTGGCTTTCTGGGCTTCAGCATGTTGGGATACATTTCAAAGTCACAACACCGATTACGTTTGTATCTGGTAAAGTTACAATCATAAACAATATTTTGGAGAGCTATGGAGCCTCTATGTGATACCAGGGCAGCGTGACTTCCTCATAGCCGCCACGCTGCATGCACCTTCAGTTGTAGCAGTGATTTTGACCTGGTTTTATCTCCCTGTGGTCCAAAATTGAAGTGATAGATAATTGTCTATGACAGGTTCAGTTAAAATATTTATCAGTTCTGTAACTTATCAAATATAATAATGTTTAATTTGACATGGAATAAAAATTAGAGTCACTGAAATATGTCTTTTAAGCTTTTAAGCTATAGATTTTATCTTTCAGATTCTTTTCTTCTGGATAGCTCAACTCTGTCTGATCACCAAAAAGGTGCATCTATATTATCTACATTCATTTATCATCAAATGTAATTTGATTTTCATATCTGAATACACAAAAACAACATAGTGCAGGTGATACCAGACAAACAGCTGCAATTTGCGGTGTATTTATTGAACATACCCAATAAACATTTACAATGGAGAAAAAAGGCCTTTGGAGTTAATAGCTGCTCAAACTTCTTTTGACAGGAAAGAGCTCAAGTAAGCCGTTTGACTTTTTTTTTTTTAAATAGACATTTCTCTTTTCAGAACTGGTTCATCTCAGACTTATTTGAAGGATGTTTGGTAGGAACTGCTCTTTTAAGGTCATCCCAGTATTGGGGCTCTAAGTGGGTGACTCCAAAATAGCAGATTTTCTTACTCTACACCACCCAGTTTCTGCTACGGTGCAGTTGGCAGGGAGCCACTGCAACATCAGCCTGTAGAACATTTTAGGATACCTGGGAATTCATTTTTTTCCCCTCCATGATAGCAAGTGGTCCAAGCAGCAAAGCCATGATGCTCCCTCCACCTCACTTCACCACTGGGACGATGCTTTGATGTTGTTAGGGTGATTCATACCGGTGTATTACTGACACCTCAGACATGAGGAATAACTGCTTCTCTGTTAGCAGCTTAAGAAAAAGTTTAAATCTTTATTGTGAATTAGATGAAGATCACATCCACACAGGAAATTAATGTAGAAAATAATGTGGTGATTTTAAGAGATTCACATACTTTGTTTTGTGCCACCATGATTATGGATATGTACATCAATATGTACAACCATAGGAAATTAGAATCAAAACTCTTAAACATGTTTAAAATCTTTCCAATATGTCTTTGTCATAAAAAGAACCTGAGCTGGCGGTGAGGAGGATATTTCCTTAATATAACAGCGATCAGAAAGCTGACATGTAATCAAAGCTTGGGGTTATGATAAAAGGATAAAAACAGACATAGTGTTACGTGCTGAAGAGGTTGGACCCAAACGCAGGAGACGAGAATGGCAGGAGTAGAAAATCAAAAATCCTTTAATGAAGGCAACGCAAGCATGGATCCAATGAAACTCAAAAACACCTTCAGCCAAAACCAACTTAAGACAGACAGATAGTTCGAACTAGCAACGAGCAAGGGAAAGACGAGGCATATATACAAACAGAACTTAACAAGATACAGGTGTAAACAATCAGGGCAGACAGGAGCAAGGGAAGTCTAACTACAACTAAACACAAGAACACAGACCTTCAAAATAAAACAGGAACTAACCAAAAACTAAACCCACAACACAGTACAAAATACTGAATAATATTGTGCAGAGGGTCACTATTGTACTTACATTAACTAACCCCCATGTCTGCTTTTGCTGTATGTCCATCAAGAGCTTTATTAGATTGGGTTCAGGTACCACAAAATAGGAGGTTATTTCAAACTTATCTCACATAAACGCTTGTCAGTGTTGCATAGATAAAGGTGGAGTTTTATTATATAGTATTTTCACCATGCAATTCAACTGTCATTTTTTTAAGTTGAGTTAGCTGGATGTACTATTAATTTAATGTTTGAATCATTTATTTTTCAGTTTAGTGTAACAATTTTGGCAGTTTTTAAAAGTACCACTTAGTAGCTTAGATTTCTCTGCTTTTATGCAAACGATTTCAAACTACACATTCGTTTTTGTTGTGGTTTACGCTGTAATGAATTAAATATAAACACCAAAATAAGGCCATGTTTCCTCAGACAACTGCACGAGTACGCTTCACTTACGCGTACTGAACAGCAGCTTTATTCCAACTCACTGTCATTAATATTGGTATGAGATGTTGGTATCATTTTGGTTACAATAGAATTTAAAGGGGAAAGGAAACAAACAAATATAACTATATCAGAGAGTTATGAGAGTCTGCCAGCTGTGGATGGATTTTGTTTCACTCTGTGAACTGAACAGAGTCTTTCATAAAGCTATAGATCAGATGTTTCTTTGTGGTGAGTTGCTTTAGGGCACTGATGTACAGAGTGTGGCTGCTGCTATGTAACACGGTATAAATATAACTCTCGTCTCCTCCCTCTGTGCACAGGAAGTACAGCCCTATATCAAGCTGCAGCCATGGATGAGATGGACCTGCCCCAGATGAAGAAGGAGGTGGAGAGCCTCAAATACCAGCTGGCCTTCAAACGAGAGAAATCTTCAAAAACAGTCACAGAGTGAGTAGCAGCTGCTTTACTGCACACGTTTTCAAAGTCATTGTGTACAAAAACAATGGCATTTGTTGCTAGGGTAATAGAGCGGGCAGCTCACAAATCACACACTTGCAAACCATGTCCCCTTCATGTTTATGCGTTCTTGGCCAAGACATTGACCCCAGTGCTGGCTTTGATGAGGAGCCCCTGACTGGTCTTTATGGATGAGAAACATTGCAAAGAATGCTACTAGTAGAAAAGAACAGAGCACGAGTGCTTACTGTTTGTAAAACCATGTTCAAAAGCTTTTTGAGCATCAACAGTATATATCCGACCCTTTAACTCCTGATATAATAAATAGCAGCCCCCACCCCCTTTCCTTATTTGAAGTATTGAATATATATTGAAATGAAAAAACACTTTCAATATTATATTTAAACAAATTCTTAGTAATTTTTTTTCATAATTATAAATACACTACATTAGTTTATGTATTTTGTATGTAGTTGTTTATATTTTTTATCATTTTTTTCCCTTTTGTATAAAAAATTTTCTTTTTCCTTTTTGGATTATGAGTGTGGAAGTGGGAGGGGTTACAGATGTTTCAGAAACTCCTGAATCAAATATGATACATGTGCCATCATAGGGTTAACTAGCTTTTGAATCCACTTTATGTAGTAGCTGATTTAATTGTGTGCATATATGTGTGTGTGTGGGTGTGTGTTTGTGTTTAACCTGAATCTTTGCTCTTTCATTGAAATTAATTCTCCACCACTCCTGCCTTAACTCTATACATATGTTCCTGGGAGTTATTCCAGTTAGCTGGCTGGCGTTCCAGGTATTCCTCACCTGCTATCATCTTACATCTTGCTAGTACATCCTGGATTGTCTCAGGATCATCTTTGTCACCATGTTGGCACATGGGGATTTTTGTTTGGTAGGTCGATCCCGGCCTCTGTCACTCTTGTGTTCAAGGACTATTAATGTTCTAAATTCCTTGAGTTGAAACTAATTTAATATTAGTTTATTAATCCCTAAAAGGAAATGATATTGTTGCAGTAAATGAAACTGAATCCTACTGGAAAGCTGCAAATGTAGCAGAGAGAATGGAGTGGATAAAATCATCATCAAACTAGGTGTCTCATTTAATTTTAGTGGAATTTGAAAAAAAATTATGCTTCCTTTTCTTTTTCTGTCCAAAAGTTTGGTAAAGTGGATAGAGGACGGCGTTCCAGAGGATCCCTTCCTGAACCCGGAGCTGATGAAGAACAACCCCTGGGTGGAAAAAGGAAAATGCATCCTTCTCTAGGACGTTTAGTCCATCCTCCCTGCTCCGTCCAACAATGTCAACACACACTATAAATGACCCCTGAAGCCAACTCCACCCAGCCTGTGACGGCGTCGGGAGGAGGCGCCTACTAACCTCTCACCATGAATGTACTACAGCTGATGTCCCCAACGTTTCCCAGACTCACACAGTAACAAGGGCATGGAAACTCACACTGACTGACACACACACACACGTACACTTATCATTCACAACCTGGGGGTTGACTATCACACACTCACTGCTAGTTTATTTCTGCCACAGCACCTCACCATTATTATGATATGACAACAATGATCAGATCTTAAATTACACATCTCTATATAAATATATGATAACGTATTTATGGAGCTGCAAGCTTTTTCTTTGTAAATCTTTTCCTCCTGTACTGATGAGTTGATGAGATATAACATACTGTAGGAGACGTAATCACTGCCAGACTGACTGTAGGTGTGCTGGGGAAATTTGTGGCATGCTGATATATTAATATTATCAAAATATGAAATATACAAAAAGAACAAATCTAATCAAACTATGCATAAAAGCCCATGAAGCTTTATCGACCATTTTATTTAGGCTATCTCAGTATTTCATGACCCCTGCAAGACACTTTCTTTATAGAATAAGACATATAATCCATATGACGAAAATCTCCCCTTTTACAGTTCTTTCAAATGTCTTGTGTCCTTTTATTGTGTACTATTTATTGCATGTGTCTCCATTCACAAAGTTGCCATCTGTCTTATTTCTCCTGGGCTCTTACCAGCCAAGAATGGGACAGGGAGAATTTGCGTTTTGCAGCAGTGAAGCTAAGCGCTGCGCGTAATGGAACACAGACACAAGATGGTGTGAACAGTTTAGGTTTCAGCTCCTTCCAAATGCCTCTTTGGCTAAAATGAATTCAGTGTGGGATGTCAAAAACACAAGTCCACCCCCCAAGAGGCAAGTGACTTACTCCACATGGGGTTACTATTTTGTGCAAATACATTAGCTAAAGTAAGTCAAATATAATAGCAAAATAAATTATGGAAATATTAACCCAGAAGCACATATATCTTTAGACAGTTTGATAAGAGGACTTTTTCCACATTTCAGACACCAACGTGGAGGCAGGTGTAACTAATATTATGCTGACTCAGCGCACCATAACAGTCAGTCTGCCCTAAAGTATTGGCAGTTATAAGTTCTTATTGCTGTTAAGATGTAAGTAAATTCGTTGCCTTGTCATATGGTAAAATATTAAACAGTGAACTGAATGTGTCAGTTTAATTGGCATGAACTAGTTTGTATCAAGTGTCTGTCAACACAGTTGAGGGTGAGGTGAAACATCTGATGTTGTAAAGAGAGAAAGAAAAGTCAAAATCTGGATAATCACACAAACGTTTTGACAATTCATGGTAGAGGTCTCGCATCTTAAGAATTGTCCTATTTGATGTGCCGTTCAAGTCTTTACATTTAGGAAATAACATGCCTGCAACCCAAAAAAAGCTCTCTTAGCTATCTCCCTGCTGTGACTCCTTCAGGCGCCAAATGGAGTTTTGTATCAAGTGCTTGTAAAGCGTGACAGTTACATCAAGATTTTGTTTCGGTAGCTTTAAGTTTGTGTCGCAGTAGTTTTTATTTGTGTTGCTTAAGCAAAATGAAAGTCTTAAGTGTCCGGAGGGGCTCACCTTCGTGTTTCCTCTCCTCCTCAGCTGGAACCCTGACAGATAAAAACACAAACACACGACCGACATGTAAACCAACCACAAAGAAAAAAACAACAACAAAAAAAACAACGCACACACACGCATTGCCTCTCCTGATGTACATTGTACCCTTTTAACTTATTAACTTATTTATTTATTTATTTATTGATTAGCACTTTTCTTCACCTCTGCTTTTGTTTCCCATATTTGCATTTCTACCACATACCCTAACTTGAAAAAAAAAACAAAAAGTAAAAAAAAACAAAACAAAAAAAAAACAAAAAAGAAAAAAACGTGGCTCACCTTGCCAGATCACCGTTTACTATTGCCTTGTACACGGTTTCCTTAAAATGAGAGTGCAACTGTGTGGCATGAGGTTTGAACATCCACACTGACCTCAGAGTTGGCCTGCGAGTGCATGTGCACGGGACTGCCATCATATGTTCATGCATGTGTGTTTAGAAAGAGATTTGGACATTCACGTTTCAACTTCACAACATGTGCTTTGTTATGACGCGCACGTGCAGCGATATCGCTCGCACATGCACTGGAGGCCAGTCGTTTGCTCAGTGAGAAGCTGTTTGAGGCGAGGTCCGGCATGTAGGTGGGATTCTCTGGTGGACTTGGGACAGTGGGACCTCGTATCATCTCAGTACTGTCAAAGAAATCAGATTTGTGTTCTTTTTTGTTCCTGATATTTAAAATAAATGACATTCAAAGTCAGAGTAAATCAGACATAAACAGACCAAAATAGTGGGTTTTTTGTAACCATCCAGCAAAACATCAGTGTATGAAACAATCTTCAGCTATATAAAATGGGGTTAAAATTTTTTGTTTTAAAGCAACTAAGACACCAGGCAGAAAGCAGATATTAAATATTTTGCTGACCTTTTAGCTGTGTAAGTTACTTACGTTACATTCACGTGGCAGCATCTCCTGCTAAGATGCAGCTGAGCTGTTAGGACATAGAATACCATTTTCCTGGAGAAGGAAAGAGTTAATATGACAGTGATAAGCTGTAGCAGCCATGTGTCCAGTAATCCCAGCTGTCTCTGGTGAAATATGTAAACCAGTAGGGCCAAAATGAGGAGGGTCTTGGTGCTAATGCTCAGCTCTCTGTTCATATATCATAAGTCATACCCGGCTTTACTCTGACTTTAATTTCCCCCTTTTTAAATCCAAGTGTTTCCGTTTTATTGTCCATAAAGAGTTATTACGTGAGAAGTTTTTGGGCATGTTTTACATTCCCAAATGAATCCTATTCATATATGCAACATGACTTCTTAAAGATGTCCTGTCGTTCATTCAGAGCTAACAATATTTCTTCATAATCGCGCTCTTTTAAAACATAAATTAGTTATCACAGTTGACTGAACATTGCGGTAGTTTGATGACTGTTGTAACAAGTGGTACTTTTGCAAAGATCTCAGGTCCAGAGCTTTGTTAGCCTTTGCATTGTCCCCCTGATTACTCTTATTCATGACATTGAACTCTCAAGGTAAACGTAAATCTTTCATTTATTTCCTTGCATTCTTTTTTTTACTTCTTAGACTAGAAAAGTTGTCAGAAACAAACTCACTATGAAGTACATGAGAGGACTCCCAAGTCTCCCTGTCCCTTGTCTGTTTTGGTTCAAGCTACTGTAACTTTAATCGTTTGGTTTGTTTTTATATAATCTGAACATGGGTATGTACTGTAAGTCTCTTATTACTATAATAGTGACCGCATAAGACCTTCTCTAAATATTTAGCAATGTATTCCATGTCAGAGTGCTTTGGGGAAAAAATATGCATTAGATCAACAGTCATAGTATAAAGATGGCAATGAGCAATAAATTGTAGATTTTTCTTTTTTATGGAATGTTTTGCAAAAACATTTACCTTACTGAATAAAGTAGAAGATTTCTTGACAGCTTGGTTTTCTTGGCTTTTTTTCAATGCAAAAGTACAACCAAAAGACACACACACACACA
>JAOWBL010035629.1:0-28174 GCA_028564865.1 Zenarchopterus dispar
AGCAGAACACATGTGTATACATGTCTTATGAACCAAAATATAAAAGCTATAGGCTAGAGAAAAATATTTACTACAATGTATTTTTTCACATTATGAAAAAATACATTTACTTTATTAAAGGAAAGCTGCTGATAGTAGCAATGCACGTTTGTACAAGCAGCCTGTCCTAAAATGTAGACATTTTTTGTCCTTACTGCTGATCAATTTGGATAAGTTTGAAATGATGACTAGGCCTGTCTGGTGCGATATCTAAATTTTATTAGTAAACAGGCTCTAAATATTTAATGTTAATATTGCTAATGTGGTAGCACCAACAGCTACAGAATTGTGCACAGAAATGTGAATAAGTGAACACTGTGTTAGCCTGTTATGCTTTAATATGCAGACTTTCCACCTGTAATGTTCCACTTCAGCGATCACCAGGTCAACACACCGGCGGACTGCAGGTCACTGAACTGTGAGCAGCTAGATGGGAAACCGCTAACCACCGGCGAGCAGCAGGCCGACATACCCGTAAACGGCAGCTCAGTTCTCGCGAGCGCTGGCTGAGACCAGGACGACAGCGACTCACGCATTTGCGAACAGCAGCGGAGGCACCTGCAGACGGAGGCTCAGTTCTCGCGAGTGTTGACTTAAACCAGGATGACAGCGACTCACGCATTTGCGAACAGCAGCGGAGACACCCGCAAACGGCAGCTCAGTTCTCGCGAGCGTTGGCTGAGACCAGGATGACAGCGACTCACGCATTAGCGAGCAGCAGCGAAGACACCTGCAGACAGCGGCTCAGTCACCAATGCCCAGCAGGCCAGCTGAGTTTCTCCGTGATGCTGATGGAGATTGTTCAGATGGGGCCTTTGACTGAAGTTATGGAGCAGTGGCCTGTTTTGTTTAGTGAGGCAGAGGTAAGGGTTGAAATAATTATTTAAATGATGTTGAATGAATTATGCTGTCTGGTTTAGAGTTGTATCAATATCAATACTATCTATAAGTGTTGTTCTGTTGTGTATGTTAGCTCTTTTGTATAGATTGTTGGTGTCGTTTGTGTAGTTGTACATCTGGGTCGAGGTTTATTTGAACTGGACACCGTTGCTATGTTATTTGGGTCTCGCAAGAGCATGATGGCGGAAGTGGTGAGGAGTTGTCCTCGCGCGCGAACCACAGAGGAGCGACGGATATGAGGTCTCACCGTACTCAGATCACTATGGAGACCGTTATAAGGATTCTAAGACTTATCTTAACTCTTTTCATGACAAGCAGCCAACGAGGTATTTTGTGTTATTTATTTGAGTTTACGCTGAGCGGCATGACGGCATCATTTATTCTGTTAATGTGTTTCATATGATTTTATGTTCTCATAGTTTTCACGGCGTGAAAACACAGCTACAAGGAGGCTACAAGCAACAAACGCCCGTGTCAGAAATCTACCAGTGTCTGTAGTCGTGAGGAGAGTTCGAGTGAAAATTTATTATTCAGAGGACAGAAAATAAACTTAAAGGACAATGAACAGACAGAGAGGAAGGACCTTGGCCTGATATTGTATCAATCCTAGACTCAACAGGCTCTCTATCTAGGTTACTGTATCACCAGTCAAGATGTGATTCCTTTCACTCTAGTTCCCATTCAGCTAGAAGGAATGAAACCGCAGCTGAAGCTGCTGCGTCTCAGGAGGTTTTAGCAGTTCTGTATGAGCAAGAAAGGGAAACGGCAGATCTTCAGAGGTTGGAGGCCGAAGATAAACAACAGCTGATGCAATTTGAGGCAGAGAAGCAAGCTAGATTGCAAGCAATACAAGGTAAATGCAGAAAGCTTGAACGTTTGGAAGAGGTTAAGAAGCTAAATGCTGCAAGAGCCAAAGTAAGGGTCTACGATCAGGTAGAAGAAAACTCTGAAGGAATCGCTATGCCCCATGTTGAATTACTGGGAATAAACCAAGCCCTCAACTCATGCTTGCCCCAGTATACCTCAAACTTTCCCAGCTACAACCCAGACTCTCCATGCCTCAAGTCAAACATATATCCCTCAACCCACAGGTCAAATCTCATTCACCTCTGCCCCTACGTCTCAGGTGCAGAGCAGCCCAGACCTTGTCACTGTTTTAGCAGAAGCCATAAGTGCTAACCGACATCCAACACCAGAGCCCACAGTATTTACAGGAGATCCCTTGAAATTCAAAGACTGGCAAGTATCATTCCACACATTAATAGACAGGAAAAACATCCCTAAAATTGAAAAGCTCTACTACCTGAGAAAGTACTTGGGCGGGACTGCAAAGAAAGCAGTTGAAGGATTTTTTCTACTTGGAACACAGGCGGCTTATGACTCAGCATGGCAACTGTTGGAGAAATACTTTGGAGACCCATTCATAATTGGGAAGTGCTTCAGAGACAAGCTCCATGGATGGCCAAAGATAAGTTTGAGAAATGCTTGCGAACTAAGAGAATTTGCAGACTTCCTCAAGAGCTGTGAGGTTGCGATGCCACACATTAAGACCTTGGAAGTTCTCAACGACTGTAATGAGAGCCAAAAGATTCTGCTCAAACTGCCTAATTGGATGGTCTCCAGCTGGAAACGCAAGATCATGGAACTTAGACAAACTAACGCCATGTACCCCAATTTCAAAGAGCTAGTTGACGTCCTCTCAAAGGAAGCAGACCTTGCCTGTGATCCTTTATCCTCAGTACAAGCATTAAAGAGCATGGAGGGTGAGAAAACAAGACAACCATGAAACCAGGTGATTCAAGCAAAAGCACTATCAACAAATGCAACAGAGAGCAGCAACCCATCACGCACCTTCTACAAACGAACTGGACATGTTCTTGCCAAATGCAGAAAGTTCTGTGAAATTACAGTACAAGACCGTGTTAAGTTTGTGCAGAGAGAGAAGCTGTGTTTTGGATGTTTAACGTCTGGTCATCACCCAGAAAGATCATGCCTGGTGAGGAAAACCAGCCATATGCTCAGCGAACTGATCTAGGCTGGAGCATAGTTTTTCAGATGCAAGCTTCAATGGATATGGAGCATATTTGTATCTTCAAGCAGTTAGTGAAACAGGACAGATAAGCTGTGCGCTAGTGATGGGGAAGGCAAGAGTAGTTCCCACCAAGCTGATGACCATTCCGAGATTGGAACTGTCTGCAGCCGTAACTTCAGCACGTAACACTGATGTGATCAGAACAGAGTTTGAGATTGAAAGGGCACATGATTATTTTTGGACAGACTCGAAGGTTGTCCTCAGCTATGTAAACAATGATGCTAAAAGGTTCCACACATTTGTAGCTAATCGGATCCAGCGAATAAGATCTAGCACAGACCCTGAGCAATGGCAATATGTTAGCTCTGAAAACAATCCAGCCGACCATGCCTTAAGAGGGCTGGGAGCAATCCAGCTAAGAGAGTCCAACTGGCTATAGGGACCAGATTTCCTCTGGCAGCAGAATCCTCCACATCAAAATTGTGAAGAGGAAATGGTGGGAGTCTTGGAAGAATCTGACCCAGAGCTTTGCAAGGCTTGTCTCCGTGTAGTTAGAACAAAGAGAGTGGATTCAATTGTGAATCGCTTTTCTAAATTTTCTGACTGGTTCAGACTTGTGAGAGCTGTTGCCAGGCTCAAAAGATTCATCAGAGAATTTAAAGGAGCTCAACCAAGGTCAAATGACATATCCAGCCTTGAAGAGCGATGAGGAGCAGAAGGCTTCATCATCAAACTGGTGCAAGAGGAAGCTTTCTTTGAGGATATTTTGAAATTAAAGAGAGGAAAGAACCTCAGCAAGAGCAGTGTGTTGCACCAGTTGAACGCCTTCATGGATGAGAACAATGTCCTCAGGGTGGGAGGATGTCTCTCTCATTCAACCCTGCATCATAACATAAAGTATCCCGCGATACTTCCTAAAAAATCATATGTGTCAGTCTTGTTGGTAAAGCATTACCATGAACGCATCTGTCATCAGGGAAGAGGTATGACCACGAACAAACTTCGTGCAAATGGAATATGGATAATAGGATGTGGAAGTGTAGTCTCCTCACATATTTATAAGTGTGTAAAATGTAAGAGATACAGAAAAGCAACAGAGGTTCAACGAGTGGCAGATTTGCCTAAAGAAAGAACATTTTTTCTTCCTCAACAACATTCCCTTTATCTACTGTGGTCTGGATTGTTTTGGGCGCTTTGTTGTAAGGGAAGGAAGGAACTTAAAAGATATGGATTGTTGTTCATTTGTTTATGTTCCAGAGCCATACATATCAAGACAATTGATGATTTGACCTCAGATGCCTTCTTGAATGCACTGCGAACCTTTGTGGCTATCAGAGGACCTGTACACCAACTCAGATGCGATCAAGGTACAAATTTTATGGGTGCTAAGGGAGAGTTAGCAGAGCTACTCAAAGGAATGGATTTAGAGCGTCAACGAGCTGTAGAGTGTGAATTTGTCACAAATGTTCTTTCCTCCAGTCATATGGGTGGAGTTTGGGAGCGCCAAATCTGGACCATTCGAAGCATTCTCACAGCCATGCTTGACAAACCTGGAAGCAGACTTAATACCCCAACACTGCGCACGTTTCTTTATGAAACTATGGCCATTATCAACAGTAGGCCACTAAGTGTTGAACATCTTCACAATCCTACTGGACTGAGGCCTCTCACTCCAAACCACATATTGACTATGAAGATTTCCATCGTGCTGCCCCCTCCTGGAGAGTTCTGTAAGGAAGATCTTTATCTGCGCAAACGTTGGAGAAGAGTGCAGTTTTTAGCCAATGAGTTTTGGCAGAGATGGAAACAAGAATACTTATTGAACCTTCAACAAAGACATAGATGGCAGAAATCATCAAGTAGATGACATTGTGATTCTGCAAGATGACAGCGCACCAAGGAATGAGTGGAAGCTCGCCAGAGTCACAGAAGCTCATCCAAGTGCAGATGGCAAGTTGCGAAAGGTGAAATTACTAGTCAGCAACACCACACATAACAAAGGAAAATCACTCATTAGACTAGTTCACCTTGAAAGACCCATTCACAAGATAGTCACTTTATTGGAGGCTAAATCACACAGATAAGCTTTATTTATTCGAACTTGAAAAACTCAGTGGTTCACTTCATAATCTTTAAGGAAAAATCTCTCATTCAGAGTAAATGAGTGATTTGGTGGGAGCATAAGTGTTGTTCTGTTGTGTATGTTAGCTCTTTAGTTACACTATCAATAATTTTAGTGAAAGTTGTATTAACTGTAAAACTGAATTTGCTAGTTATATTTTTGGACAGATCAGTGTAGAATTACATGGAAACACCAAAAACAACCCTGATAAACTTCAAAACAGGCAGCACAGATCCAGGCTCAGACCCAGTGGGGCAAGGAGGACATCTTTTCCAGCTGAGACAGATCAACTCATCACCAGACTGGATGAAGAGATGAGATTTTGATGTAATCATTATTTTGACCATGATTGACCTCATGAGAAATTTGCAATGTTTTTCTCTTTATAATGCTACAGTATTCGATAGCAGTGGTTCCAATGTAAAATGTTGACAGAATCTTGGAATATAGCTGGTACATAGTATAAGATAATGACAGAGTTAAAGTGATAAATATAATAGAGAATTTAAACAAGAACTTATTGCTTTTTGTTCTTTTTTTTTTTAAATTTGTTCTCTTTAGTGATGCTTTCCATTTAGATATTTACCAGAACAATCTTAGTTTGTCAGTGATAGGAACAACTCATTTTAATTCACTTATTTCTATATTGAACTGCTCTACCAAATATCTAAATTACAACTGAGTACCCCTTTTTCTATGACTGCAGTGTTTTAACAATTATTTTTAGTCACTTTGACACAAAACATATTAAATCCTTGGGTAGAAAATGTTGGGACGACACTAAGGAATAGATCTTCAATTAATGAGTTCCTGGCAATTTCTGGATATGTTTTCACATTTTCTGTTTGTCACCTCCATTGTCTAATTCTTCCTTCAACTCATTTTCAGACATCTGACGTCACTGTGCACTGACAAACTGCTGCTGTGAAGGTTCTTCCTTCGTATCTTTGTGATAGTCATGAGACCTTCTTCATGAGCTGCTTTGAGAGTGACTTTCAATAACACACACATTTATTTATATTATATATTATATTTATATCACATTTATTTCCCTGCTCTTTTGTCCAATATTTTCGATTTTACCATCCTGTTTTCTTCTGTGTTCTATTTGCATTTCCCAAAACCTCGAGTGTTGTGTTTCTGTGGGCGTGGCTTTGGCAAGCAATCAAGACATCGCAGCTGCATCCAATCACCTGAGTATAAATTACACCTGAAGACAAGGCCAGATTGTTGTTCACCGTCTGGTAACGCTCTCAGGCTCTTCTATTGTTTCCCGTGCCTCGTGTTCCTTAACTTATTGAATTCTCTTGTGCTTTAGACCTGTCTGTTCCTCATCTTGCCTGTTCCTGGATATCTGTTTGTAGATTACTTGCCCTCATCGCCAATTCCTGTTCCTTGACTTCCTTGATTCCCTGGCTTGAAAATAAAGGTTTTTCTTTTTTTTTTTTTTTTTTTTCCTGTATGTTTTCATAAGGACACTGACCCAGAGGAGGAGCCCACAAAGGGTCTCACTGTGGGCATCTTGAGTAGTGTGTTGGAGAATGATGATACTTTACCTGCTCCACAAGTTATGACTTGCTGTTGTTGTGGAAGAAAGCATCATCAGTCCCTGACCTACCATCGACCTTTGCCTACATCCTTGGACTTACCTCTGCATTCATTTTTCAATATCCAAAATATCTGAGGTACAAATTTGAATCAGTTCAGAAGATTTTTTGGGGGGGACTTGGAACAGATCTCTGCAGAAGTGAGATCCCTTTAAAACACAATCCTTCAGTAAATTCAGCAAGCTAGTTTTTGAATTTTGATCTGTCTTGAACTGGTTTTCTTTTGTTTTGGACCTTTAGAGTTCTCACAACAATTCACATTGTAAATCAGTGTTCTTCAAGCCTGATCCTCATGTTCTGTCCTGCTGCGTTTACACACCTGAGTGAAACTGGTGGACCCTTAACAGACTTGTGTATACTTGTGCAATAGCGAGCTGATGGTGATCCAGACATTTGAATCAGGAGTATGTTGGAACAAAGCAACATCTAAAACATGCAGGACAGTGGGCTCTGATGACCAGGGGTGAAGAACAGTGATGTAAATGCTTTGATGCAGAAGAAACGAACCTGTTTTTTGTACTGCAGTATTTAAATGTATACCTTATTAATAGGTATGTATGTCACTAGTCTTGTATTGTTCAACTTGATCACCAGTTTGGTATCAAACTTATAAGCATATAATTTTAACCAATGTCTTGTCTGTTTAGGTAAGTTATGTCGATATATCTAAATGTAGTTTACTGAGCATTCTCAAAATCTTTTTCAAATGCCATTTTTCTTGCTGTTTACATGGATTTTACAGTGGTTCATGAAAAATGTTTTTGAATGTAGATAGAGCATTTTGAATTTTTTGTTTGTTGAGGAGTTGCTCATCATCATTGATCAACTTGAGTTAAATGATTAAGAGAGTGCACTATTTCAAAATCTGTAATAGCAAAGTTAGTACAACATCTACATTTATTACATCCAGATACCAAATAGAGTTCTTGTTATATTGTGAGATGTGTTGAAATTTACCACGGCTTATGCTTGTGTTACCTACGGTCATAATGCAAAGTTATAATAATGTAAAGTTTTATGTCTCTATAACCTACAGTTGAGTTGGAGAAAGTCAAGATTAAAAGTTGGTATAACGTTAAATTTCAGGTAACTGCAACTTAGAATTGAGTTACCAATAATGAAGATTTCCAGTTCAAATGTGAAAATTTAAGTCTCTACATCAAAAAAATTAAAAATCAAAGTTGATAAAACAGGCAATTTTAAGTTGCTGAAACTTAAAATTTTAAGTTTATGCAACTTACAACTGACTTAGAAAAACTTAGAAATGTGAGTTTGGCAAACTCAAAAGCAAAACTTAAAATGTTTATGTGCTCAACTCCAAATTGTCCTGAAGTTTGTTGCCTTACAACTTTGAGTTCTCCTGACTCTTCTTTTTTTACAATGCTGAATTAAAAGGAATGAAGCAACACCAGCTAATACTCTGTACTGTCTCTAGTTACTTTTAATGTATTGTTTTGTTTTGTTTTTTACTGTGGGAAGAAACTGAAGCACCTTGAGAAAACTCCACTTTTTAAAAAATTAAAACTTTTTATTTAAAGTGGAACAAGGTTTTAAAGGATCTCAGGCACAGGGTAAAAGGAAATATAAGATGGTTTTTGAAGTATGGGCAGGACGAACTTTTTAACATCTTTTTTCACGGATGAACAGAACTTGGAGACGACGGTCTTCTTGCACGGTTCTCTCTGTATCTGCAACCGGTATTTCAGACATATGAGAACCGCGTTATGAAAAGACGGATCATCTGAGTCCTTCGCAGCCTGCATCAGTTTTGTTATGGAGCCAAACATCTTGAGAAGGTCCTTAGCTAAAACATTTGCAAGATGTCCGACATTTTTTTCCACTATGGCATGTTCTGATCCCTCCAGTTCAGGCATCACAATACACAGCAGATGCTGAAATATATCATCTACTTTTCCAATCACTCCTAAGAGGCTGTTTTTCTTCGAGTATTTGGTAAGAAGTCTCAGAAGTAATGCTGATACAAGATCTTCACTCAGACTCTGAGGTTTGAACTCTGGGCCATCTTCTAACTTCTTTTGAACTCTTACTTCAAGTGATGATACTTGAGTATATTTGGAGGAAGAAGATAACATTTCATCTGAGGATGGGGTATCTTGAGATTTTGAATCCACATTGTCTTCAGTCAAATTCTTGATTTCAATTCCAATCTTCTTACATTCCTCACCTTGAATGCTGATATCAATGACATCATCGTACACTGGCGAGGTCTCTGCAATAGGAGATGACCGGGACTCTGTGGGAAAAACTTCAGAAACAACGTGTTTTGGTGGTTTTAACATTTCTATCAAGAAGTTTCCGATGTCTGCCAGCGCTCCAGTCACTTTCTCACTCTGAGTCGTTTCATCTGATCCCTTCATCACCCACAGCATGACGTGCTGCACAAACTTCCCCACTGCATCTTCTGTGATGGCATACATCATCTCAGGAGAAATGTCACTTTCCCCCAGCATGTGTCTGACTTTACAAATAACAGAATCTGACAAAGTGTTTGCCAACCTCTCGAGTGGCAGCTCATATGTGCAATTGGGCATCCAATGACTGCAAAGTTTGCGAGTCAGCTCCTTCGAAAACATCCTGACTTGAGTGGAGGAAGTCATGTTCTTAAAGGTGAGATCTTCAGCTGCGCCCAACTCTTTGACCATTCTGAACAAATTCAAAACATCCACTTTGATTGTGTCAAAGTTCAGTTCAGAGTATTTCTGGTTCATTACATTGATCTTTGTTTTCTTTAATAATGAACTGTCTGATTTGGTCTGCTCTGGCACACCTCCTGGTAAAAGAAGGATGTCATCTCTGAGTAGAGGGGGATCTGAGGTGCATTTAATACTTAAAAAGAATTTTTCATGTTTTGTTTCAAATTCATTTTTCAGATCTGAACTCATAGTGTCAAACTGTTTCCTGGCAAAGTTCAGGAACTCGTGTTCATGATCCTCTGAACTTTTGGTGTATAAAAGGAAATATTTTTTCACCTCACCAACCACTGAGCCCACATTAAAAGTTGTAGAGGAAATATTTTTGCTTGTGGTACAGCAGATCCTTTTCCCACTTTTCAAAGTTTTCATAAGGGTACTGACAATTTTGGTTGCTGCTCTCTTGGCTTCTGCAGAAGAGGCAAGGGGTAGTATAAAAGAAACGTCATCGTCTGATGTGATGTTTTCGGACTGCGTTGACCATTTCTTCAGGATGTCAGTCACTCCTTCAACTGCCAACAGGACACTGATGACAGGTTTTTCAGCAGAACGCACCGATTGGCCCTCAAGGTCCAGCTTACACAAGATCACTTTAAGGCATCTGGCAGTTTGAGACACCATGTGGCCAAGACGCTTTACATTTGGGATAAAGCCGGTCACATAAAAATCCAGGTTGCATGCTTTGACTTCGCAGCTTGCAGCTCTACTAAGACAAATGCCAGAGTTGACCTTCTCCTCAATTACCTTTTCCAGCAGTTCTGTCAGCTCTTGTGCACCCTCACATTGGTCCAGAGTTACATCAAGAAGCTGAGAGAAGCTTTTGGGTAGGGAGTCTCCCAGCAGAGCCTTGGTGGTTCCCAAGGGTGCAACTGCTGCTATGCGTTGTTCTAGCATTGGCAAGGAAATGCTCAAAATATCTGCTGACACGGTTTGTATGATTTCACTTACCATGTCAGCAAGAATGGATTGTATGTCTGAATCCACTTCGTCTGCCGTGATCATAGCCCATTGTGCTGGTGTAAGCCTGTCTAAATATATTCGCATAATGGGCTTTATATTCTTCTCTGTAACCAGGAAACAGTTTCCTTCCTGTTGTTGCATCTTGTTTTCAATGTTTTTGAAAATCTTCCTTTGAACTTTCGCTGTAATAATTCTTGCTGTGTACTTCTATCTCAAAAACAACCGAAAACTTTCTATGGACCTGCAGCTTATGTAATCATGGTTTGACGTCATAAAGGAACCTACACGTGCGTGCCTGGCACGCACTCTAGGTTCATGATTAGTGACGCAATAAAGGAGAAAATATTGCGCGTCATTACAAAGGTCAAACAAGGGCACCCACGTGTAGGCGCTACGCAATCGCGTTCACGTGCACGCAAACACACGAGCACGCTGAAGTATGGCCACAGCGTGCGTGCGTCATCTGCGTCCGTGTCCATAGACTTCGCATGAGGTGACGTCATCCGGTGTGGTCCGCAAGCATGGCGTTGATTGTCTTGGTTACACGGATCAGATAATGATCCTGAAAGGTTATAATATATAATTAAATGTACAAACTCCCCCTTATTCTCTCAAATTTCAAGAAACAAAAGCTTCTGGCATGGTCTTTAATTTATAGACATCTCTCCACACAGACGTTTTATTTGAAATAATCGGGACAATAAATTTAAAATGAAATCCTTTTGTCAGTCGTGGTTCAGTAATAACATAACAGTAGTAACACAGCTACTCAATAATAATGGAAATCTGTTAAATGGTTCTGTTCTTCCAGATATTTTGTGATATTTGGTGTTCCTGCTACCTGTAAAGAGTTTAGCATTGTAATGGATCCCCTTCTCTGTGGGACCCCAACTCTGCTTACAGTGCCAAAGAAACCTATTTGTTTGCCATCTCTAAACCCCATATTACCCTTGGAGGATTATACATTTTTCCCTGTCACGTCCAAAACAACAATCACAATATTAGATCAGTATTCCAATCAAACATCACCTCTAGCCCTTCTGTTGTTCTGTACTGGACTATGTGGAACCTCCCATACAAATACCACTTTTTAAATAAAATGTGGGAGGTGTCTAATAAACGGATCCACAGACACCGCCCTCCCAAAAACTACCTGTTGAAGTTTTCAAAAGACATTTGTATGAACTGTTCTTTGTGTGGGTCTGAACCTGAAACAACAACGTCTTAGCTTTGTCCTTCAACCGTCCCCCTCTGGACAGAAATCTTCTGATACATTTTAGTGAAAATTGATCATAATTATTCACTCTGCTGGAAAGCAGAGTGTGACGATTGGATTGAATTGTGTGATGAAGGACTGAATAAGTTTCATCTGATATTAAGAGACAGTTGGAGGCAAAAGGAGTGGAGTTTGAATTATTTTTCGTTCGGATGCATCCGACACTGCTCAGTTACTGATTTTTTTGAGAGGAGTGGACAGTGAAGTGGACAGTGGACAGTGTGGAGTGGACTGTGAAATGAACGTGAGTGAAGAGCTACTTGACCTCCAGAACCTTAAGGACCAAACAAGAGGGACTGATTTATTTGCTTTTGTTTGTTCTGCTGTAGATGACATAAAACTACAGTAGAATTAAATCACAGGTATTATTACGGATGGCACACCTGCCATGGTTGGTGAGCACAGTGGATTATCAACCCTAGTGGGTAACAACGTCAGCGAAGAAGGAGGTAAAGCTATAAAACTGTATTATTCACCAACAGGTTCTATCTGAAATATGATCACATTATGAAACCGGTGATAAAGGCTATTAGTTATATTCGCTCCAAAGCCCTGTGCCACCGCCAGTTTCAACAGTTTCTACTGGAAATCCAAACTGAATACGGAGATGTTGCGTATCACACTAATGTAAGATGGCTCAGTCGGGGTCTGCACTGCAGCGTTTCTACTCTCTTAAAGAGGAAATTGGACAATTCTTGGCAAAAAAGGGACAACCGATGCCAGAACTAACTGATCCTATTTGGCTGGCTGATTTTGGATTTTTAGTTGACATAACCCAACATCTGAACGCCCTGAACACGAGCCTTCAGGGGAAAATGCAGATCACGCTTTTTTCCTCTCCCAGTGACATTCCAGCCCACCTGCAGCTGGAGCTCATTGAGCTGCAGTGTGACATGGAGTGTCACAGCCAGCACCACCAACTCCCTCTTGTCAACTTTTACCAACAGCTGGATGAAGACAGGTTCAAAGAGATTCGAACGTTTGCTAAGAAAATGTTGAGCTTGTTTGGCTCGAGATACTTGTACGAGAAGACATTCTCAGTTATGAACATGAATAAGAACCGTGTGAAGACAAGACTAAGTGACTCCCACCTGCGTGACATCTTGAGCATTAAACCCACCATTTTTGAGCCAGACCTCCCCCATTTACTACAGTCAAGATCTCAGTATCACCCTGCACATTCATGCAAACATGTTATTTGTTGATTCTGGTGAATAAAGGTTTGAGTTTGAGTCAAATTTCATAAAATACTTTATTTGCATTCAATTTGTTTTTATTTTAACCTTCATTTTTCCAGGTCAGCCAGTTATCAGATGTACCTAGCAGCAGACAGCATAGTAAAACAAAGCAAAAGAGAAGGCTTCAACATGGCGTCGCCCCGTCGGAAGAGGAACGCGTCAGAAACGAGTGGATCACGTGATATACAGTCTATGGATGAGACTCAGCAGATATGAGATCTGCGACATCAGATTATATCGCACAAGAGCTTAAGCTCATAAAAAGAACAATATTGTCCAATGACAACACCGAATTTCGCTTTTCTTATGTGATTATCATGAAAAGGACACGAGCGGAAACCGAAACGGCCGCTTTCACAAAGACACCAGATTCCATTCAAAAATCTCGACATTATATTAATTACTCGCTGAATACTGATGATGACCGCTGGCTTTGAATTATTGGTAATTTTTTACACTGGACTACAGATCGGCATTACTGTCGGACATGTTGAGGTTTATCCTGCTGATTTTCATTCAAGGCTCACTTCACTGTTAGCACTTTCAGACTGACGCTTTTTTTTTAGGACGTTCATTGAACGGAGAATTTACGCAGCCGCAGATGCAACGACAAAGATTTATTTACTTATTTCATGCCTGCGTGAAATAATGGGAGCGAGCATTTGTATGACGTCACTACCCGCCGCACATGTGACGTCGGAAAAAAACGTCATTTCCGAGGGTCTTTTTTGACGTTTTGTGCGTCCTAAAGTCCTTTATTACGCATTGCTCATTCCGTTATATATAAAGTTAGTGACTTCACTGAGCTCATATTTTTCTCAGAAATATCTGACGGCAAACAGTTCAGGGAGCCTCGGAGCATTCAACTGAACTAAAGCAAAGAAACAATTTGAATATGGGGGTTAGATTTTCACAATCTAAGAGTAAAAAGGAAAATCTTAACAACTTGGTTAAGGAGGGTCAAGCACCACAGCGGAATGTTCAAGTGAAAGGAGCAAAATCAACAATGAACAATGAGCAAGTTCAGGGCCGTTACGTTCACTGGAAGACTGAGAGCCTAAGTCAGCTGCCCTGCGCTCTTGCTTTCAAACATACTGATCAGATCATAGACAATACATCCAACTGTGCAGGAAAGCAAGTGCACTCGCACAAACACTTGTCCTGTTATAATTATGCATATGAAAACAAGTCAAACAATAACAGCTATTTTGTGGGCCACAGTATCACCTCGTCTGAATCATCGACAAGCGAATATGAAGAAGAAGTGTTTGTCAACCACTTATCCAGGCTTTTCATTGCTGAACTTCTATCAAATCAAGCAAAACAGCCCAAACTAACCAAACAGTACACATTAGGAAACTTCAAGACCATGTACAGACGTTTTGCATACCTAATTTCAAAAGCATTACAGGACTTTGAACCTGAACAAATGATTTATTTTAAACACAACACTCACTATGTAGCCATAAAAGGAACATATTATCTTAACAAACTAATGAAAACACATCTGCTGGATTTAGCAATGGATTTGGACAACATTGCATTTGATAAGATTTTCATGGTTAGCATAAACAAGACCTTAAAGAAATGTTTACCAATTAAAGACCACGATGAGTATGTTGGGACAGCTGCATTTTTTGGGATTGTGATGACACCTTTATCTGCAGCCTTCCTTGTTATACAAATATGTGGGCCTCCTTAAATCCATCCATCCATTTTATTTTATACCCACTTCATCTTATAATGGGTCACACACTGTAACAAAAAAAACCCCAAAAAACTTGGCAGCTGTGATTGCCAGAATATTTTTGTAAAAAGTACAGTCACAATGTAAACATCTTTACAGAAGAATTTGTAAGTTTTACACTTTAAGACTGTTGTAATTACAGATAATTTTGTAATATTGTTTACATTTTTGTCGTACTTTAACAGAATTATTCTGCAGACAATACATTGCAAAACTGTAAAACCAGCCAAACTTTGCTAATGAACTGGCACAATCAACCTGTTATTAAATCAAGTCCTTCTGCAAGACTTACATGAATTTATTGCTTATTGTACAGCGACTGAGTTAAATTCACTGAAAAATACTGAGCAAATAACATTATTTTTGTAAACTCCAAAAACACGACATTTATAGTTTATAAAGATTTATTTTGCCACTACGTAAAACCTCTTACACACCCACCAACCCACCAGCTCCCCCACCATAAAAAACAAATCTCGTGAGAACATTTTAGGTTAAGAATCTCCCTCTCTTTAAATGAAAATAAAACAAAAAAATAAACAATTGAGAGGTTTACCCTGAGTGATTAACAAAAAAAAAAAAAAGTATCAAACAGAAAGGTCTATCTGAACACGGTGACATTTCAGGTGTAGTGAACAGATTAACATTACGATAAACCAAAACTCCAACCAAATATATACTAAATAATGTACATAGAATCACAATACCCATACACCTTCACCCAGTGCTTTAAAAAGCAGAAGGGGAGAAAGACTTTTCTTTGTCAAACAATCAGCAAGCTGGGATTTAGCTTCTGACCAACGCATTTCTTTGATTGTTTTTGCTTGTAAGAGTTCTTTAATGCTGCTTATTTCTAATCTGAACCTCTTTTCAGTGGCCTGTTTTGTAAACCTAAGCTCATCAAATAAGGAATGGTTATCTGTAACGCATATGAGGGGAACAGAGTTGAGGTCTGCGTTACCTGTGGTGAGCTCAGAGTAGAGCGTAGCTAAGAACATTGCATTGTCAATACCCTCTGACATGGCAAGGGTTTCTCCTGCCAGTCTTACCACACGTCTGATCTTTTTAGACTGCCAAAACAGAGGGGAAATTTTCTCTGTTTTTCCTATGAGGGCAATTAAAGCTCCTCCCTGTGTACCTCCATCTGGAAGGTTACCCAGAGAGGCATCACTGAAAACAACAAAACTCAAGTCACTACTGTTGCCCAAATGTCGAAACTTGAGTGTGACTGTCTCCGACTTAAGTTTGCAAATCACTTTGTTAACTTCATGTATGGACTGAACAGTGGCATATTTAACCCTGGAGAACTCAACAACCTTTTTTTTTTTTTTTTTTTACATTGGGTATCAGCACAAAATGGTGGTCAAATTTGACCCCGTGGGTTCTCCAGGGTTAATGTTAGATGCCAGGCTACATATGTCAAACATAACATCTGGTCTTGTCTGTTCGGCAACCTTCAAAATCTGTTCTACTTTGGACCTAAGCCGCTCTCTCTGTGTCTCATTTAGTGTGGCATCTCTCTGTACAGACCATGCTGCCTTTAAATGAACTGTGTGTAGGTTTTCAATGTAACTGTGCTGATGCACCTGCACTACACCATCCAAAGTAGTAATGTCCATCCCCACATGAGAAAAACTCGTGCTCGTCACGACCCACATGAAAAGCAGACTGAAGTAAAGGGACAACATTAGTTACAATGTGCTCTGATCCTGCCCAAAGAAAATCCTCCACGTGACACACCAGTACTCCTGACACCGCAGACTCTTCATTCTGCCAATAAAACGCTGCAGGATCAACTTTTGACATTTTACCACCAATGTTGAGCATGAGTTTTTTGACCCTGTTGTACCAGTAGAGGGAAGCGTCTGCAAGTCCATATACACATTAATTTAGTTTTCACAGAACATTCTCCACGCCCACTTCTGTTGGGGAGCGAATGAAAATATCTCTTGAGAGTTCCATACTCTGCAAAAAAGCAGACTTAATAGCCCCAGAATGAACTTCCCACCTGTTTTGACAGATCACTGCTAAGAGCAGCCTGAGTGACTCTGATGCACATGTGGGAGAATCTTTCTGTAACTTGTGAATGTTGACTTCTTCAAAACCTCTCGCCACAAGGCAGGCTTTGGGAATGATAATTTCCGAAGTTTCTTTTAATGTACAGACCCATCTAGTCGAAATACATTTTTGACCTTTGTCCATGAACTCATTCTAGACATTATTATTTTTCCAGTTCTCAATCTCTTGCTGTTAAGCATTATCAGAAGAAATGTCTTTAGCAATAAGTGCATCAGCATCTGTGTTTTCATATTCAGTGTGAAGATTATCAACCTGTGACATGTCTAATGCTTGTTTTTATCCCTCACTGCCATCAGGTTCAAGACTTTGTACATTGTACCAGTTTTTGTATTGCCCCTTGGCTTTTCCTGCTCTGCCTAAAACTCTGGCAGTCTGCCTACTACCAGCACCTCTGTTAGTAAATGTAACTGTCTGACCTGTTTTCAGTTTGGCTTCTGTAGGACGCTGAATATTAGTTGCAACACTCGGTTTCAGTATGTGTTTTAATCTATCTGACATTTCTCTCCTCAGTGTCTGTATTCTCAATAATATTCTTCTCCACTAACACTCATTTCATCATCTGAGCTTTCTGTCACCTCAATGGGAACCATGTTTTCTTTTACTTTATCCTCTTCAGGGACACTGGACAGGACTGTTGTGTTCTCATCTTGTGCATTCACTTTGTTTAGCCTGGACATATGTACTCTCACAAGAATCCCACCATGTCTCACGAACACTACAACTCCGTCCTGACCAATAACTACACCCGGTCCCTTCCACCCTGTACTATCTGCTCCCTTTTAGTACACTTTGTCTCCTGTCTCATGCTTTTCATCTGTAGGTCTTAGCTGCTTGTGTAACACTCTTCTTATTCTGTTTGAGCATTCTACCTCTATGAAAGCTCTCCTTGAAGCATGTAATGCTGCCAGGTGCTGTCCTACCCTAGTACTCATAGAAGTGTCCTCTGGAGCAGGTATTTATCAACCAAAACAGAAGGAAGGTTAGGACTGCAAACACAAGCTGGTGAAAACTATAACCATGTACATTAATCATACTGTTTTTGGCCATAAGAGCCCAGTCTAGACCAGTTTGCCAACCACACCCATTTTCCTTTTTCACTTTTAGGAAGATCTCAGTCAGTGTCATGTTGTGTCTCTCCAACAGTCCATTGCTCCAGGGACTACAGCCTGCTGTAGTCTTTGTCTCAGTGTTGAATTTTTCTGCCATGTCTCTAACTTCCTCATTGTTGAACGCTCCACCATTGTCAGTGTAGATCTGTTTGGGAGCACCATGGACACTAATCCACGAGTGAATGAATGAGTTGACGATCTCAAGGGGTTTGACTGAGGGGAAATGTCTTCCATAGGAAGATGCACGGTCCATCCGTCGTGTAGGAACTCCTCGAGCTTGATATGGTCTTGAAGAGGAGTATGTTGTTGTCATTGGAGCAGCAACATAATTTACTCTCCATTGTCTATGCGGGAAGTCACGGCGATTATTAGTACCAGGATATCTTGGTCGAGGGGAAGGAGAAAAATACTCTCTCCTTCGTCGTGGTACTTCATTCAGTGGGTTTCGTCTTTGTCGTCTTCTATTCTGACAAACCTCAGTCCAATCATTCATTTTGTGCAGTTAAAAAACAGTTTAAAAGGTTTTAATAATCCATAACAAGTTGTAAAAATCCAGGTTAAGACAGAAATAATCCAAATGAGCCAAACGTTTTTCAAAAAATTATAGTGCTAAAAATGACATTTCGACCCGTCCTGGGTCTTCTTCAGGTAAAAGCATATTGCTAAAAAAATCCAAGCATAAAATAGTTCCATAAAATGACTCACACTGAAAAGAGGAAGGAAAAAAATTAGACTTAGACAAACCATTTTGCAAGGATCTGGGAAGTATATGAGGGATTGAAAGTTCAAAAAAACCTAATTGTCTTTGACACCTTGCAAGAGATCATTTGTGACTCTGAGATATGTCAGAGATATAGCAGGACCAAGCCTGCTGTTGGTTCACCTCTGGCCTCAGAGTACAATGAGACTGTGGCAAGGGATCTCCACCAGTTGGAACCTGGCATATGGTACCTGCACATCATTGACCACTGTACATATTTCAGCGCTGGAAGCATTGCGAGGACCAAGAAACCTTAACATTCCATTTCAAATTGTTATGTAAAAATAAAAAATAAAGCTGTTGATGAATATTTTGATATTATTGTTTTTAGCCTGTAGAAACTTGTTGCTCTTGTGCACACAAATAGTATTCAGGTAGTTCAGGAGCCGTTCTCCTTTAAGATCCACATTTCCAAGATCCAAATTATCACCGGCAATACAAAACAGAGCTCCTTTAACTGTTTTGCCATCTGCAGTTAGCCCATGTTCCTCCAAGTCTCTTCTATCCACTAACAGTTCTGAGAAAACCTTCACACTTCCAAAGTGTTTTAAGTCGTTCTCTAAACACAATAAAACAACAGACATGTGATCAGTACCAGATAAATTTGCCACAGAAAAATAGACCGTAACAACTCTGTGTTTGGTCTTGGTAGAGCCCAGGGGGTTAACAATTTCAAAAGCACCCTGATACAAAATAACTTTTAGACATCCTGGATTTTCATTGAAGAATTGATTGGACTTACAAATGTATCCATTACTTATGTTAGCAAAATCATCTGAGTGTATTTCTGAGATACTTGATTCTTCCATAATTCTGACTCGGATAAGCTACTTAGCGTTTGTTTCACAGGTATGTTGTCAGCAAACCTTTGTGTCATTAACATATTTTTATCTTAAAATTTACAGTAATTTTTGGTAAAACGTTTTACAATATTTGACCATAAGCATTTTTTAACTGTTTTTAGTTTGACAGTTTTTTTATGTCATGATTTTACAGAATTTCTCTGGTAATTTCAGACTTTATTGTTTTGTTTTACAGTGCAGGGCCTGCCGCTCTCTCCAGGAAAAAAAAAAAAAAGAATGTTGACATGAGCTCCAGCAAATCCCTGTGACCCTGAACTGACATGCGTGGGTATAGATGTTGGATGGATGGAGAATTTACTTAGATTTTCTCTTCATCCATTGTTTTTTAGAGTGTATGGTCTTAAGCCTAATTTATGCTTCTTTGTCAAATTGACAGCGTTGTAATGCAGAGGCTCTTTGTTGACTCAAACCCCTGAACACAGAGCTCTGCATCGCCTGACGTGCACCTCCAAAACTTTCTGACAACATGTCACATGTGCCAACATACTGGTGCTCATGCCCAAGTTATAAAGTGTATGCCAGCTACTCATGCAGAAGTGGTATGATGATGATTTTTACATTTGAATTTGCTTTTGGCATGGAGATGACATCTCTCATGCAAACACCACTGAAAGCAAGTGTTTACAGCTGATTAGAGCCAGCTGAAATTAAGAACTGAGAAATGCAAAAAGATTTATCCTGTGACAAAATATGACTGAGCTACTATGTAACGCAGAACAGAAATAAAGTCTAGCATTGCCATTTCTAAAATAAGTCCTTCTCAAAGTGGACATAAACTCCATCAATAGCTCCTTCAGCTACCATAATAGATTTTAATACATATGTTTTTATGGGTTATAACATTATTTCAGAAAACCATCAGATTTTTCAATCAAAACATTTGACCATAAAATTAACCTATCAAACTATATTTGATCACTTATTTATTGCCTCAGATTTAAAATGACAATAGATTGTCACTTACACAAAACAAAGAAATTTTGAAATTAATAATACAGTACTGTAACAATACTAACCTTTACATAAATAAAACTCAAATTAGGGATGGCCATTATTAAGCAATTATCGATAACTGATCTTTAAGACTATTTTCAATCATGTGGAATTTGATTAGTTTAATGAGGATGTCGTGAAACAATGCGCTGAATTTCACTGTTCCGATGGTACCAACAGGGGGCGCAATTTACTGTAGTCAAAATAATTTGCTCCTGGTCTGGGACCACAAGGCTACCGTAGAAATCGCAAGATAATGTGAAGCAAGTTGGATGACGTTTGTTTTGGGATCATTGGAACACATAACTTATAACTTTAGATTTTGTCAAAGACTAAAAATGTGTTCGTCCGTCTTTTTGAAAGTCGAGAGTTTCGCAGGACGAGATACGGAGAGAAAACTGGGACATTTAACATTATATATATGATTTTAGCTCTGCACTCTAGTTGAATAAGGAGCAATTCTGACTTATCATCTTACATACAGAAAACAATTAAAATAGAATCAAATCTTACTGCATAGTCCATTTCAATTATTATATGCCCTTGTGTCACACATATTCTTTCCCTTTAACAAAAAGAACAGCTTTCTTCTCTGGAAGTGACGTCTTCGCAGGTACAGTTAATGCTGACGTCACGGTGGTACTCCTCCTCTCCTGTAGATGGCAGTGTCACACCTGCTGATAAAACAGCTCAGAGCTCCTTTCATCACTCAAAGATGAGCTGTCCAGTCTTTCCTAATATGAGAATTTCTTTTTACTGTTAACAGGACATCTGAGATATGTCTCTGTCTGTATTATCTTCTGTGTTTTATATTATTGATGTGTTTATTTGAATTATTAAATATGTTCCAGTCTTTGAATAAGTTATGTAACACTTTGCATTTTCAGTCTTGTAAGACTTACTATCAAGGGATCTTATATAACCTGCATAAATTTTATCCAGTGCAGCAACAGTTATTCTTGAAAAGTTTAATTAAATCTTGTAATTCTTCGTTTGACAGATTGAATAGAATATGATCCATTGATTCCCATTAAAAGCCTTCTACAGTGTTTAATTAGAATATTAAATCACAGTTACACCTTCACACTAAGGCTGCTGCCACTGTTGGTTAAGTCTGACCTCAAGTCTCAGAAATAACAGAATGCAATTCCCATTTACTCAGACATGTTCATCCAGGTGGGGGATGGAGGTAACACCGCTGACCCCACTCCTAACCTCTCGTTTACCCAGCATTCCTGCACTGACCTCTGACCTCAGGACGCACAGAATCTCAGCCCAAAGGCTACGACCAGGTGCCCCTTACTGCGACCTCTTGAACTTTTGACGCTCCTCAGTCAAAAAGTGAAAGAGTTTGTCTCCTTGGAATAAATGACCTATCCACCCCACCCCCCCACTCCCCTTCGCCCGACAAAAGTATGCAAGTATGTCGACCTTGCTCAACCTTTCATTAGCGCTTTTTTTTATTATGCCACTTCCTCCCCACTGCCTCGTCAGCACATCACAGACCCGGGGATGAAGGGAGTGGTGGAGGGAGGACAAAATGAGAAAGAGAAGGAAAGCAGAAGAAAGCCAAAAGAGAGAAAATTGAGGCAGAGAGAGAGAGAGAGGGATGCAAAATGACTCCAGGAGGCAGAGCCATTGAGAAAAGGACTGGCAGCGTGTGCTGCGTTGACTGAAATGTCACCTTTAAATGGCTTCCCTGTCCTTGATGCTGGACGTCCCTAGCTGATCTCCTTGGGAGTTGTAGTTCTGATGACTTATGAAGGACACAAAAGGAATCTGCTTCAGAAATATAGCTCCTGTTCAAGATAAGGTTTCAAAGGAAAGGGGAACAATTTCTCGTGGCTCCGTTGGTTTTGTCATTTTACCTGAAATTGACTGTTGAAAGTTAAATCAAAGGTCATGCATGAATAAGATAATAAGATTTTTGGTTTGCTGACACTTAAGATGTGACTAGGTGATGCAGCTATTCACCCCAGCAGCAGAAATTCATGTTCCTTTGTTTTGTCTTCATATGAAACGAAATACAGTGTCATAAACTCTGCTGCAACAGGACGCCTCGGCACATCCAGACCATACATCCCTTAGAAAGAGCTGAACCCATCAACCACACTGATATGATTTGAAATGAAGAATCGGGAATAAAAAAGAAAAGAAAAAGCACAGACTATTCCACTCAAAAAACCTTAAACAGAAAACATTGTTTCATACAAACATCATGCGGTTAAATCTACCTCCAGGCATGAGCGGTCCATCTACATCTGGAAGGTGGCAGACTTCGTTATGGGTCGTTTGACATGAGAAGCAGCTGACATGTGAAAGAGATGTGCACATATGTGTAGTTATGATGTTGGAGGGGCGGGCGTCCCGAGCATTTTGGGGCTAAGTCAGATCATGCTGACTTTGCCTGGATGTGGTGGCTTGCCACAGGGCACAGCGGTGCCATTCTTGATGTCATTTCTTAAATGTCACTCTCAGTAAGCCCATCACCATCTACTGGCTCATGTCCCCAGGGCCACATTCACTCTTCAACTTTAAAGTAATATAGCAAAGAGGAGAGGGCAGCCAGACTTCGTCTTCAGCTCTTGAAGGCTTCTATTTATTCCTCTTTTACATAATCTACTTTGTCAGTGTAGGACGTTAAACTGCACGATACAGTAACAAATATAATGAAGCTCAGCAGACCTGTGAGAGCTACACTGCCTGAGCTAATGTGACAGAAGATGTTTGGACCCACAGTGACCTTTGATCCGATATGACCCACGTGTCATACAGTGCCCTTTTATTCACAGCAGTGCAGTGACGGCCAGCCATAAAATAAGTTATGACCAAGATGACGAAGCACCATGGAGCTGGTGATGGTTTCCTAGAGCACTGCTGTGGTGGTCTTCTACATTTATCAATAAATAAAGTGTGAAAGTACTAACAAGTCACCGTGGAAGAAGTTCTTTCTTTGGATTTAGCAAAAATAAGTCCTAAGGTTCTTTGTCATAATCTAGTGCTTAACAAATACAAATTACATCATCTTTTGTTGTCTTCAGCTCATATGAGAGACACATGGCCCAGTGCTCCATCTGCACGTCAAGAAGAAGGGAGAGTCTTTTCAGGACAATCGTGTCCACACTGGGACCAGAAAGAAAAGGTATTTTGAGAGATTAGTGAAAGAAACCATCTATGTTAAACATGAAAAAATAACATGAAACTGAATAGGTGTCATCAAGTTAAACAGCTCTAATTGGAGCTGTTAGTTTATTCTTTGCAATGTTTTTAAATAATTACTACTTTGAATGTTCAACTAAATGAAAAGATCAAGTTTAAAAGGGTTTGAAATTAAATAATGCAGTCACTGAAAATAAGAGATTATCATCAGTATCACCAGCTTTTGTAGCTAAAATTTGGATCATTTTGGCACTTTGCACTTAAAATCTCTGTTTGTCATAAAAGTTTTGTAAAATACAACAAAAATGTAACACTCTTGTTCGTAATTCTTCTCAATGGTTACAAAGAATAAAGGAAGTGATTTTCAGAGTCTTCACTGATCAGCTTTATTGTATTTGATTAAAAGCAGCAACAAAGAAACACACACACACACACACACACACGCACACACACAATTAAAAAAAACCCCCAAATCTTTCCTAGCAAGGCTGGGTTATGATCCAACTCTTGGTTTGCCAAACACTGACAATCAAAGTACTAATCAGTTCAAATAGATATATAAACAAAATATTTCTACAAAAAATTGAGAAAAAAAAACTTTTAAAAAAGTTACAGTGTATATTATTGTATAAAAAGTTCAGGAAGTTTGAGAAAATCTCAGAGCTTAAATGTCAAGGACAGAAACTACTGTCAGATGAGTGTGACCTTTGAGTCTTCAGTGGAGTCGTGGGTTTGGCAAGACTTTGAAAAACCATTAACATAGACAGACACTGAATCCAGAATAATAACCCCAAACTCTAGCACAACCAAGAAGCCACATATCACCTCTGAACAGAAATGCCATCAGGTTTTCCGAGAAGGAACTTCTCTAAAACTGACAGAAAGACAGTGGTCACGTGTTCTGTGCTAGGATTAGTCAGAGCTGCACCTTGTTTCTTTGGAAAACTGGATGTTAGGAAATCTTCTGTTGAACAAGAAGAATGGGCAAATATTAATCTTGAAAAAAAAAATGCAATTATTAATATCCTCAATTCCCATGCGATTTCAATGTGCAAGAAAAAATACAAAAGTAAACATATCTCTCTAACAACTTATTGTTAACAACTTGTCGGTGCAAGGTTGTCATTAAAAGTCTTTGGTTTAATTATTTGTTCTCATTACAATAAAGTCAGTGAAATTGTACTTGTGTCTGCTGTGTTACACACAAGAAAAATAAAAGACAAAGATGTGGATAAGCATGATTTTTGCCAGGTTTATAAGCTTCAAAGATTTCCACTCCCCATTTTTAGCTATGAAAGGTGCAGACACCCCCCTGCTTTGTCATTTGTCCCCTGATTTGCACAAAAAAAAAAAACACTTTTGTACTGTGACTGAGCAGGCTGAAAATGAAACTGACAACAAAGCAGAAGTATAATTCTCATGAAATATGAAGTTGAGACACTCGTAAGTGAAGTAGAGAAAAGATCATCTGTCTTATTTGGGGAAACAGGTCTGGAGACACAAACTGAAGAAAATGTGCAATTGAAACAAAGCCACAAAAGCAATGAAGTCACTGAAGTCAGAGCAAAGGACCCTTGAGATTTAAGGAAGAAATGGTTGTGTAACAGACAGACGGTAAGAAGTGCATTAGCTCAAATAAAAACATGATCACTGGCATGGGACTAAACCAAATAACCCTTGTTTTTCTGCTGTATGATCCCATGTAAAGCCTGTTTAAGGGTTCATCCAGAATGGAAGAATTCATCTCAAACATCGGGTTGAAGAATGCTAATGCTGACTGAATTAGCAACCACATATTAACACATGCACTTAGACATAAAATGAAATCTTTAAAATGGCAGTTTTGTAAATGCAGTTTTGTCCCTGTCTCTTAACACTCATATAAAATCAAATTCTGCAGGTTTAATAACCGACCGTTTATGTCTTATACTGTATAGCGTAGCATTTAGTCAACATGAATTCATGCCATCTGCTGATGAAATATACCTGGCCAGTTTCTGAACTGGTGTTAAATGACAGGGTAAAAAATGTGCATCACCATTAAGCAACAGCTTAGTAACTATAAAAACATCATCATGATGCAGTTTTCAATCTCATCACTGCTGCGATTCATCATTGGCATAAAAGCTACGACTGGAGCCCTTTTTTAAAAAAAATAAAAAAATCTGCATTCTTTATGGCAAAACGGGATTAACTTTTTGTCTTATGCATCTGTGTCATAAAGTCAGTATCTCCAAGTGGGCTGACATGAACTGAGAAAAGTTTTCTTCTAACTGTAAAAAAAAAAGAAAAGAAAAGCTGCACATCAAAAGAGATTCTGTGTTTTCATTTCCCGACTTAACGTGGCCCAGCTGCACAACCCAGCCAGCACTATCAAAGACACAGTAATGAAATGCGTCCTCACTACTTCTAAATATAGAAAGCAATGAAAGTGATGTCAAAAATAAACAAATACAAAATAGTTAAGCCATTTATGACCCATTTCTGTCCCTTTGTGCTCTAAATTATTTGAAATAATATATTTTTTTAAGCCCTCCCCCCAGGCTCCTACATAACTACAAAGCCCTTGTCACTGAAAGAGGGTTTATCTCTGTGGGAGCACCAGGAAACTAGAACTCCTGTGCACGGGCTTGTACAACAGTGAGCACCCTCCTCATAAAAAACACAATAAAGAACCATCACTTGTTATGTCACCGCTGTTATCCCACTTCTAAATTTGAGTCCTGAACCTACAGATGTGTATCCAAGAGTGTGAAGTCAAGAGTGTTGGTGCTTCTTCTCTGATCACGAGGCAACATGGACGTTGTCAACACCTGTCTCTTTTCTAGGATAGCAGATAGAAATGAGTTCTTTTTCTGGTTTTATGGAAATCGGGAAAGGCGGTGTACCACAGGTTTTTATTGCCGCAAGAATGATTTAGAATATATTTGATGTATTTATTGTCTTTGTGTTTTCTAAAGCGCTTATGCTTCTTTCAGGGGGGAAAATCAAACATTTCTCTCTCACTGAAAACCCCATAAGATGATATGTGGACACATATTTGATGATTCACACTCTCAGAAAGAGCTTTAAACTTGCTAAGGTTATGTCCACACAGGTTTGGTTACATTTTAAAAAGTGAAGATTTTGTTGCAATTATGCCTGACCTCAAGACTACTATAAAAACTGGCAAAATTCAGATCCTTCTGCAGACCGTGTTTCAGACTGTAAACAAGGAGTTTCAGTCAAATGTGGACAAAAAAACAAACAAACAAAAAATAACTGAAAGCATTTACAAACAATTGTTGCACACCTTTGCTTCTCTTGGCCATAATGTGTCTATCCCTGATCCAGAAGATAAAAATGTCTAGTGAGAACAGTGTTAACGATCACATGGAGAAAGAGTACCACAAGCTGCTGCCTTTGACAACAAGACGTAGATTTGAATTACACTTTTTTTAAAGAAAGTTTGTGAAATGTCGTCCTGCAAGACTTTTCTTTGAAACAGAGAAGAAGAAGAAATCTACTTTTGGGTTATTGCGGCTGATGCTATGGCTGTTGTAAAAATAGCCAACAGAAGACGAAGGTGGCGGACGATCATTCAAATTGTGGTATGGTCCGATCATGTGACCAACGACATCACATCCAATGATACCGGAGATGTGCAAATGCGAAAAGAAAGTGATTCCATTACACTTTGGAGCTGAACTGGACACAGCTGAAAAAACAACTTCATGAAAGTGTAAAAAGGTTTTTGAAAAGTTGACAGGTTTTTAGAATTCTAGGTGACAGAATGACAGTTTTTTTTTGTTTTGTTTTGTTTTGTTTAATATTTAGGTTTTGTGAATTCCAGCGATGATGGAAACTCACTGACTCTCAGGTTAGTGGCACTTCCATTGAACTTGTGCGTACATGCCCAGTGAGCATGGATGATCATGTGATATGGGTTTACGGTGGTGTAGTGTGGACGGAAAACTTTTTGAAATGGATTTGAATCAATACCGTGACCTAACCCTAAAGTCCCACCAGGTAAAGAAGCACCACCTGGTGCCATGTTTTTACTCTGTTTTAAGCACCATCTCAGGTCCCAGTTGGAGGGCTACAGAGGGGGAAAAGTTAGCCTGAAAGCCAAAGCCATTTCTCCCCATGCGTTTCTCCTTTCTTACACAGGCAGGCTGAGCTGACAGGAAATCAGAAATCAGAAAGGTGCAGAGAATCTGGTGGATTTTCAACATAAAAAACTATGAGCGGACTCCAACTTGTACGTCAAGTTTATTTTAAGCTGTGGATACTGCAGGTAAACAAGTACGCCTAGTGAGATTGCAACCACAGATGAGTAGAGGTTAATTTTATTGAACAACATCCATCATTGTTGTCAAAATAGCAGCCAAAAAGACATGAAACAGATCATAAAACAAATGTTTGGAACTATGTCATTTTTTAAATGCTTTCAGCTTTGTCCGTCCATATTAGACAGAAATTATGTAGCATTAAGGATGTTGAATCACATGCCAATAGAAAGAAAGCGTACACAAACATAGGCTCATATATATATATATATATATATACATATATATATATATATATATATATATATACA
>JAOWBL010035639.1:0-28167 GCA_028564865.1 Zenarchopterus dispar
GTGTGTGTGTGTGTGTGTGTGTGTGTGTGTGTGTGTGTGTGTGTGTGTGTGTGTGTGTGTGTGTGTGTGTGTGCCAGAAAGATTTCTCCTGCAACAAAAATTCAGACTGCATCAACTGCAGCCAGAAGACACATTGTACAAAGACAACACTGCCTCATAGCATCTGAAAGACATTACTTTTTTTATTTTATTTTTTTAAGTTTAGAGAGATGGCACAATGCATTTCATAATTTTAAATGAAATAGAAACTTTTATAATAACATTTATGGTATTACAGCAGAGGATCTAAGTGCCACTTCATACCAATTAAAATCAAACAATACTTCAAATTAGGCGAATAATGAAAATAAACTGCTTCTTCTGAGGAATATGAGACTAATCTGCTTTAAGCTATTTTGAGATAACTTGTATTTATCATTGACTTGAGCCTTCAGCCTGCATTTGCCAGACATTTTTTTTTTCTCATAACAAAAAGATAATTATAATACGTGAACTTTCACATGACTGTACAGTCCACATTAAGCTCCATAGCAACACTTGTAAGACTAAAATAATCACACGCCTTCTGGCATGTTCAGACTAATCTTGGTTTGATGCATCCCTGATGACCACTGGGAAGTATTTATGGAAGGCCATGCACTGACCACAGCACTTAACAAGTTTTTTTTTTAAATATATATGCCTAGAGGCGGGCACAAACAAAGCCAACTAAGACAAGGAGTCATCTGCTGGGGTCTTACCATCGGCTTCGCCTCTACTTTGTCACTTTGATTTGAACACATGCTTTCCCTGCAGATGCTGATTTATCATAACTAAATCTCTGAATGAAGAAACATGATTTAAATCAATGAAATTGGAGCTCTGGCTGAGAAACAGCTCGACTTTGAAGCGAGGCTACTGTTGTTTTTCCTACATGTGGACTTGTCATTTTATGAACAAAAATAGGGAGAACTTGTGAAGCAAACAAACGTAAGCAGCATGGGAGACAACTAGGACAAGACAGGAACCAATGGACAAATCACTACTTTCAGTTTGGGTATTATGTCACTGTTAAATGTCTCAGAAACCATTTCAAAGCATCTTGACTCATTTGTTCAGCGTATGTGTAAATGTATCTGATTTTACTATCAGTATGACCACAGAAGTTGTTGTTGTTTTGTTTGTATGATTGCTCTTTGAGACGATCCCTTTTGTTGTCTGCTATAGCTGTTTGTCCACAAGGACATCTAGTGGACACAAAGTGTTGGCGTAGTTCATTTAGTAAATATCTTTGCCGTCATGTTACCAAAGTAAAACAATAAATATATTTTAGTGTAGCGATGCATTCATGGCAGCAGCTGACGATGGAGCATAAACTCATTCAAATGTGGGATCATCCTAGCTGCGTTCAGCGAGATTTTGTGGTTTGATGGTTTAGTTGTGCTGATGAAAGACGATGCTGACAGAAGTCACTGTAGCACATCATCCTGTAAGCTCGATACAGGACAATGTGTGGAGCTTACACATCGTCCTGTATCGAGCTTATTTCATCTTAAATCATCTCACTGACCTTTGTGCATCATAAATGAAACTAAGTCAGCAACATCACACTTCAGCTTATTTACTAAACTGAACACTTAGAAACTGTTTTAGTGCTCTTTCAAACAGATAACAGTCAGAGACTTTGGATTTCTATAACTCTGTTTCCTTTTTTATTCTCAGTAAACAAAAAGGCTGTGAATCCCTTCTCTACAGAGATGGCACACAGGATGTACCATGACAGTGGACAAGATGGGCGATCAGGTGGGATACAAGATTTAATGATGTTAAACCAAGGATAAATCAAAGACTGAGGATTGTGTAATTACAGATACGTAACTAACATGGAAGAATGTTGTGGATTAAACCCCCTGAAATGTTTAATAACTGAAAATGACACTTTTATAAATTCATAAAAGAAAAATGGTAAAAGACTGTGCCTCCTTGCATTTGTGTTGGTCTTTTTGTTCTTCTCTTGCAAGAGAAGCATGCTTTATTTGTTATAGCTCCGTCCCGAGCCCCCAAGGAGCAACTTAATGATGGCACTGCAGCGAAACGCCCGAAAACAATGTTATATTTAGTCCACTTGTTATTTCTCTTTGTTAATTTTTTATGCCCACTGGAGGGCTGTGTGGAGAAAAAGCATACTGTGTTTCATTCAGTGGGCCCTTATAATTTCTGTTGTGCCAGCTCACATTAGTTGCACAAAGTTTACCCAGAAATGCTCCAAACTTTACGTTTCTATTACACAGAGATGGGCCTTTGTAACAGAATAGAGTGGTTTTTAATGAGACAAAATAAAAGCCTGATCTTGACTGAGGGAGATTTTTACTTAGAGTCAACATTTTATTTCCTTACCTTTAATTCAGCTTCCTTTCTCCTTGTAATTGCAGTCCTGGGAATGCTGGCAGTGCAGGTAGAGAGAGACCCCAAGACAGGTGCCACCATTGTGAGATCGGTGGCTCCCGTGTCCTCCCCTACTGGTGCTCCAAAGACCACCACCGTCTTTGATGACGGCAGGAAGAGCATCCATGCCGTCGGCGGATCGGTGGGTCAACCTTCAAACGAGGAGCTCACTAAGATCTTGAGTGTCATCAATGGAGTTGGGATGGATATGGTGCTGGATGAGGTTACGGTCACCCAAAATACAGCAGAGATGATGGCACGGGATGTAGGAAGGAGTGAATCTCCAGAGGAAAAAGTCCTGTCGTTCAGGACCCATGATGTGACATCAAAAGAACCCCACTTACAGCTAGACAGCTCTGGGATTAACCACATGGAAGCTGAGATGAAGATGGAGAAGTGTGATGTAAGTATCAGAAGCACAGACAATAACACTGTGATGATGGTCCGGAGCGCTGAAGAACATGTGGATAACATGGAGAGTCAAAAACTAGAGGAAGAGCCAGTCACACTTGTGTTCCTGGGTTACACTGATGACACCTCGGACCACGGCGACGGTGAAAAGGGTCACGAAGGCATGCTCACTGCGGAGCGAGTTCTTATCACTGAGGATGGAGAAGAGCAAGTCTTAGGACAGGAAATGTCTGCTTCGCTTCAGTCACCATCAGCAGAGGAAGCAGAGCAAGAGCCTGCTAAAGAGTCCCAAGACAAAAGCTTCTCAGACATTCCGGTGGATGGAAGTGGAGCAGAAGTGAAAGCCCAGGGCAAGGAGGGTGATAATGGAAAGCACAAGGCCTGTCAGTGCTGCTCTATCATGTAAGAAATGAGTGAAGAAAGATCTCCTCACAGCCTTATTTGCTACGTCAGTGTGTCATGCATCTTTCATTAGACACTGTTTGCTACACTGTGGCCTTAACCTGATACACCTAATATGGTCTTAAAATACTTTTAACTCTGGACACTGAACACTTAACTTCCCTTGCCAAAGAAGAAAACATTTATTATGATGTGGTGCTTTTGGAGCATTTAGGAACAACAGGTAGGTAGAGCAGAGAATTTCTTCATATCCTGCTGCAGCCACCCATCTTCTTCAGGACTTTAACCAGAAATATACATTTACCATCACTGAATAAAAAGAGGCCTGTCACAGCACAGAAAAGCTCATAGTTCATATATCCCTGCTTGTTTAGTTTAACGCCCATTGTGTGATTCTTTTGTCATTTTTTTATGTTTAACCTGTGTTATTAAGGGATGCATTGTAAAAGGCTGTAGTTGCCACTGAAAACACCTACAGTGTTTCAAAAAATTTGGTGGATTTAATGTCTTGAAGTTAAGTTTGCAATATTTCAATTATTTAACATGAGTTTCATAATGCTGCATTTCTGAAGTTTATTTCATATGCATCTCAGTGACAAAACCCCTAAAAGAGTACAATAAATAGCCTACCAACATCTGTTTCTTTAGGTTTCTCAGCATTTCAGAGAATATAGACACAAAGTTGCCTTGATTAAGGTTTTAGCGCTGGTAGTTGGTAGATATTTTTAAAGCTCTTGATAGTCAAGTTTAAGTGCTTTTTGTGATGAAGAAGTGAACTGACCTCGAAGTGTCTACCGTGTGTGGCAGTCATGATAAAAGCAGGCCAGATCTTATAAAATGCTGAGAAAAGAAGCTTCAGTGCTCCCTATATTATCTAATTTGCCATTTCATAGTCGGGCTATCCTTTCTGAAGGGAAAGAAAATCAGTTCACACGTTTTTGCAGCCACAGCACTCCGAGGAAATGCTTGCTCACTTTTACAAAATCATACTATGACTCACATCAATAATTAAGTGGGCAGGAAAACAATTATAAACAGCACAAGTATGAAGCATCTTTAGTTTTTATTGCTTTTTTTAATTTAATACTCCAATAAAAAAAGCAATATTTTTCATTATATCTTATGGATTATATCTAAAACCACCGTGAATAAAAATGATGAGAACCCATTTGGCAGAGTATTAACCCAATAAAGCTTAACTCACTACTTAAACCAATAATGTTAGATATATCATATTTGAGTTATAAATTTCTAATACCTCTGCATTACCGCTGTAATAAAAGAAGTAGTTTTATACAATAAAAATGTGAAATTAACAAAATTAGCCAATGTTTTTCATTTCAATACATAATTGCATTTCAAATAAAAAAAATAGGATTTTTCTGTGGATTATTTCATGTGTCAAATTTTAAAGGGTCAATGCTACCCATGCTGGTTGTTGATATTAATCTTTTTGATGTATTTTATTTCTGAGAGAACACTCAGTGGATTCCTACTGAGTGTGGACATCTTTTCCCAAATCCCCACCTTTCCCTAGCCTCATGATGATTTGCAATAAGTTCAAGGAAAAGTACTTCTGAAGGGCATTTTCTAGCAATTCAGCCACCTCCACGCTACTTGTTTTCTCTGTTTACAGTTTTTTCTGCGAAAAACAGATAACGTCAGGTGTGAGCTTATTTCCAATACAGACTTGCATTTGTATTGATAGTTAAATGGTTAAAATACTTTAAAATCACTTTATTAAGTTATATGCTTCAATTTATACATTTGAGAATTGGTATTGCTAGATCAGCTGTGCCACTAAAGTCGCCAGCTCAAATTTTTGTCAGACCTCCACAAGAAGGTATTGCTTTGACCTGTAAATGAACCGACAGAAATAAAGCGTGGAAAGGTTCCTCTATAAGGGTTTTTGTTTGTTTGTTTGTTTGTTTGTCACCATATGAAAGACGGGTCAAAAAACAGCAGCTTTGGTCAGGCAAAACATGAAACAGTGTTTAGAAGTGGTTCAACTGGTCTACACAAGCCTCTTCGACCCAAGCTGCTCAGTAAGACCCCTTGTGATGTCTTGAGGAATCAGGCACCCAACGCAATAGCAAGATCCTTTAAATCCTCTAAGTTGCAAGGTGAAGCCTCAACAGATTAGATGTATTTTTCCAGCACATACCATAGATCCAGATATCGTAGATCATTGATCTAAAGATGTAGCAAATCTGGACATCAGGTCAACACTGACATACATTTGCCTTAAACCCTCCTTGAGTTATTCTTGCACTGCAATAATACATGAAACGGTGAATGTAAAATGTCTACAATGTTTAGGAAACTATCAGTATTACCCCACAGCTTCCCACTCTCTCCATCCATTTGTGCTCTTTCTGTGCTACATCCTGCTTTTATCTCTTTCAACAGGTAAATAACGCACACATGTCAAGTATTCCATAATATATTATAAAGAACTTGTTTCATCAGACCAGTTGATGCTCTTCAACCCTTCCCTGCATGCACGTTTGACCCCGTCAAAGCCATAAAGGTCACTGGACAGGAACAGACATAGAAATACTCTGCAGCTGTGGACATATGCAGAAAGACACAATAAGCAACATTTACAGACAACTTTCTGCCATTGCCAGATGAACTGACTGAGATCAGACATTTATCAGAAATATATAGTTACATTATGGTAGTAAAATGACTTTTGAAGTTTATTGAACATCTGCAAGGCCCGTAATAGTAACTAAATCTAAAACTGAGTAATTAAAACAGAAGGGTGACTCAAACACATGGTAAGATACAATAATGCATTGATTTAATGCACAGATCCACAAAAAAACTCAATCTATAATTTCAAACAGGCACACAAAGAAGACTTCTCACATGCATTATAATACGGGACAAGTATTGATAAGCTTATTTCTTCTAGTCACATTCCGTGTTATGAGTTTGCTGTGGGGGAAGTGAGCTGCTTCTCAAGGAGAGGATTTTATTTCCTCACATGACCCGGAGGACAGGAGGATACAGCTGCTGAGCAGATCACCTTGATCATTCACATTTCCGTTGTTTGTACTACTACGCACAGACGACGACCACAATGCTGGCAGGTGGGTCTCTTCTTTAAAAACTTCCATATCGTGCATGAACGTTTGTTGGCATTAGCTGTTCTGATCTTTTTTTTTTCTTCTGATTATTTAATCAGAAGATTAAAATGAATTAAAATTAAAATGCTAATACTTATCTGATGATGGCAAAGAAGATTAAAAAAGATTACGTTTTATTGCTCTAAAGATTTTATTTTCCTAATTATTACCAAGAATCACACAGAGTGTGTGTCTGCAAACAAACAGGAAAACAACCTGTTCCCAGATACTGAATAATGGAATTATCCAAATTAACTGTTTACAGTGCTTCACTATCGTTTAAATGACTTAACCAATTGGGTTTAAATCTACATTAGCATGTAAATTGAATGCTAACCTGAATACTAACCTGTTGTCATCTCTTTCACAACAACAGAAAAAGAAACTGCTCATTCAAAGGAGAGTGGAGTAAATCGGTTAAGCTCATTAAGGTGCATTAATATGTCCTGTTGCCTGAGCTTTCGAGACTGTGTTGTGCTGCTTGTGTTGATAATCCTGAGCTGTGTGGCTGTCTTTAAGCTCCTAAACGCAGCTGTAAATATAGACTCACAGGTTTAAACTTGAAGCTCAGGGAACCAAATTGTACCAGGGTAATACAAAGAGTGAGGAGAAAATATCTTGAAAAATGAATCATTGACACAGAATAATTAATGATCCACCGCTGCAAATAAGTTGGGGTGAAAAAGCTCATTTTAAAACCCCTAAAAGTCTCTGGGATAAGATCAATTCAAATTGCTATTCCATCGTTATTAAAAGGCAAAGTGGTGACATGGTGAGAATCTCTGTAGCCAGCCTGGCCAGGAGATACCGTGCACGGTGCATGTCAAAACTGCAAAAGGAAAGCCGATTACTCTTTCCCTTCATCAGCAGAACTGAACGCACGAGGACGCAGCGGAAAAGAAAAGTCACAGAAACGACACAGCACCTCTTTGCCAGCCAGGCCGGGGAGAAAAAAGATGGAATTTAGCTCCAAATAGTTTCGTCTAATGACAGTTCATCAAAGATCTGAGGAAGATCTGAACACCTTCTACTAAAACTTCGGACAATGTCATGAAGTTCTGGCGTTCCAGACGTCAGTCTTCAGGCCAGTCAACCCATTTTGTGCTACTTTTACATAAAATTAATTAGGACATGAATTCCTAAAACACCACTTGCACAAGAATTGCCTGAAAAATACCTCGTGCAGTTTTTATGTGACATGATCGTCAACAAGACACACTACTGCATAAGGCTATAGACAAGGCAAATTTATTTATTTTGCACAATTCAACATTAAAACATCACATAACAGAAAATAAAGCATTATTTAAAAATTTCAATCAAAATTGTAAACAGTAGTTAAAATAAGGTCAAGTTTTGAAACTTGAGCTTGAAGGTAAATGCATATTTGGAACTTTATTCAGATGCAGGTGAGAACAGGTGTGTCTTTAACCTGGATTTAAATAAACTGAGTGGTTCAACTGATCTGAGGCTTTCTGGGGGACATGTGGAGCACTGAAGCTGGGAGCAGTTATGACTCTGTGAACTGATAAAAATAAAACCCAACAATCATGCTGATGCATGCTATTTGTCTGAAATCTGCTGTTTCTTTGTTTGTTGCTGTTTTGTTTTGTTTTCATTTGAATAAATGTGCATTTTAATAGTTGTAATTGTCTGCTGTAACACTGCATGTGTTTCTTAACATTTTAATACCATCAGTGACGGACTGAAACTGTAAGCAAAAATATGTTTATTCTAAACCAGGGGTCTTCAACCCTGGTCCTCAGGGCCCACTGTCCTGCATGTCTTAGGTGTTGCCCTTCATCAGCACACCGGATTCTAATTAATGGTCTTTATCAGCTTATCATCCAAGTCTGAACAAGTCTGTCAATGACAGTCATTTGTATCGGGGCAAGCTGGAGCAGGGAAACAGCTAAAACATGCAGGACACTGGCCCTCAAGGACCAGGGTTGAAGTCCACTGTTCTAAACTACACTATAAACCTGTATGTGTGCACTTGTGCATACACATTCATTCTTATCATCAACCTCAGTTACTCTTGCATCATGTCCTCATGTCTTGTGTCTTTTATTCATGTTTAAAGGAACTTAAATGGCAACATCAATGAAACACCTCTGAGTCTGTAAAAAGCTTGTCATCATTGAAACAAGAGATCCCAGCCCAAGCCTACAAATTCAGATCTCAGTGGACGATGGTGTGTGTTTGAAAATGGAGTCCTCCAGCGTGACCAACCACACAGCAAGTTCCTCAGAAATCTTTGAGGACAAGCCCCAAGATGAAACTACAGTTCTCCCTGTTGCTCCTGCTCCAATCACAAGGCGTTACAGTATTGCTGATGATGAAGGTGCAGATGATGTCTTCATCCACCGACCTCTTTCTGCTCAAACCCGCTTGGCTCCTTGTCTGCCAGCAGAGGGAAACGCAGGTGCAACAGCCAGTAATTCTGCTGTGACCCTCTCATGTGGAGCAACTGACGCCACAGAGGCTGAAGCTAATCCCAGCGGCTTAGACTGGCATCATAGTGAGAAGCACTTAATGGAAGCACGAAATGAGCAGGATGAAGTGATACCAAGTACAGAAGAGTCTTCAAAAGAATCCATGGACAACGTATTACTTCTGTGTGACAAGGACTCTAATCCATCAGTTTATCAAGATCAAATATCTGTTGACATCACAGCTTGTCTGATGGAAGCATGCCAGGATGAAGGTGGAAAAGACACCCTGGATAATACATCAGGACATGAGGAATCAGATAAGGAACCTGAAGATATTGTCATTTTGAGTGAAGGTGAGGAAAACTGGGAGACCAGTGCAGAAAGAGAAAAAAATCCACAAGAGACAACTTCAAACATTAATTTGAACTCTGAAAATGAGAATTTAAAAGAGAAAGAAGTTGGCAAAAATGATAAAGATAGCTGCCTCGACGAGAGGGACCTCAAACTATCAAGAGATGATCTAGAGAGTGAAAATATTGAATCAAAATCCTTGATACAACCTGATATCAGCGCAAACAAATTTGACTTTGAATCCTCTGAGGCTGCTAAGTTCTGTGAAAGCAGCCAAAGCACGATGGGTGAGGCACCAAGTCAGCAACCGGTGGTTAACTTCCCAGCAGACGTGACCCAAGACAATGAAGGGCACGTTGACAGAAGGTCCTTGGATTACAACCATACAAGGTCTGACTGGCTGAGAAGAGAGAGTGGCCCTGCTGAAATTCAAATATCCCAACTTTCACCCAGTAAAAGTCTGGAGGAAATGGAGGAAATGGTGGAACAGGTAGACGGAAGCACAAGAATAGCTACGGATATCCAACAAGGACAGCAACTGCTACAGCGTCTGCAGATGGTGCAGCTACGACATGACGAGATCCATGATATTCCCCAAGAGGTCGTCAAAGGGGTGAGTGACAAGGGAGAGGTCGGGTTTGGAGAAGAGAGACTGAGTGGAGAAAGCATGACTTGTGAAGAAGAAAAGGAAGACATCAACATTTATGCTTCTGAGGAAGAGAAAGCGATGACAAACCCAGCTGAAAATGCTACGAATGAAAGGTTTGAGGCTAAACAGGAAACAAAAGTGCAGACTTCTTCTCCCACAATGCCAGAACAGCCAGCACATGAGCAGATCACCAGAAAAGAACCAGATGACCCTGAAGATGATCAGAGTGATGGCTTGTTGCACTCAGATCTTGCTCATATTGCCACTCATGAAAAGTCCTGTGCTGAAATTCCCCTCATATCTGCCGGACACAGATTCTCAGCTGCTGAGACTTCGATGGAGAGGCAGATCCATGAGGCAGCCCAGGGGAAACAGAACTTGCAGCGAGCCGAGGGTATTTTCAACCTTGCAGATAATCCAGACGTGCTGGAGATCCCCTTTAAGACGAATTTCTCTCTTGAGTCCCTTCTTACCAAGGCTTGCACCAGTCAGCACAGTCACTGGCAGTTCTCTGAAAAGAAGATGCAGAAAGACATAAGTCAGGATATTCAGAAAGAATTGGTGCTGGTCAACCAGGGCAGGATCCCAGGAGGGTACAACAAAGGAGAGCTCCGCCAGTTAAAGGAGACAAAACTACTGTTTGAAGCTTTCCATCAGGACAACACAGAGGGTCCAACAAGAAACCGGAAACCACGTACCTCAACGATGGCAGGGAATGTGTACCCCTCCGTTCTGGAGCGTACACGAAGCCTCGAGATGTTTTCTCAAAAAAGTTGTCCTGTTTCCAGAGCTCATTCTCTTAGGGTCCACAACTGTGGAATCTCTGAGGGAGAAAAAAGTCCTGAAAACCTCAGATCAAGGAGCCCCACTGGAGGTTACCAGGACAAGACGCGTTTAACGCCTTACCCTAAACAAGACAAGAATCTGCGACTGCACAGAAGTATGGACTCCATATGCAACGAAGCATCTGTGGAGTCTCAAAGCAAAATGAGGGAGGGTAATGCAAGACAAGAATCCCCCATACTCAAACACAATCCCTTCTTCAAGTTGCGTCCAGCCCTGGCTCTGCAACCAGAGGTAGAGAAGGACATCCGTGAAGCCAGGGAACGAGAAGAAGAACTGCGGAGACAGAGATGCACTTTGTATGGAGAGTACAGGCAGAAAAATGAAGATGAAGAAAAGTCTCAGAGTTTACAAACACTCATATCAGGTTAGTAGGCATGTGTGTCAAGAATTGCACTGACATACAATTCGGATGTACTTTAATCAGAATTTTCAATGTTAGATAATTTTATGCTTCTTCAATATGTTTCAGGGCTGAATATTCTACTTTTTGCACTATTTTTCCTGGCTTCATCTATCTAACCCCTATAGTTACCAGTGAGGTCAATTATCCAATTTAATTTTAGTTACCAACCCAGCGTTAGTAGAACTAATATGTATAATATAATGTGTGTAGTCAGCACAACCTTTATGGACTTGTTAATGACTTGTTAATGTTAATGAACTTTATGGACAACCTTTGCAGGACTCGTCCATCTGTGGCATCACTGAACTGTGCAAACTGGAAAATGGTTTCTGCAAAATGCAAACATTATCAATCAGTCTGAAAAACGTTCAAAGTAAAAGCATAAATAAGAGTGAGTAAGCTCTTTAATATTTCAACATCCATTCCTTCTGACACCAGTCGCTGCAATTCAGTGAATGGTGTTAGAAAGAAGGGATGCTGAATGAATAAAGCTCTAACTCACTCTTATTTATGCTTTTACTTTGAAAGGCTTTGAGACTGACTGATAATGTTATATAGAAGGCCACATTAGCATCACACAGAGATACCCAAGGAGTCTTATCACCAACTTAGTGTCATCCCTGTCACCCCCAGTTAAGGGCACATTCTTTTGGCAGCCACTTTGATCTGAGTCAGCAGGTGCCAACAAGCTGAGTGGCAGCAGGAGGGCTGCTGGCTGCACTCCAGCTTGAGCCAGGAGCAGCTCTGCTTTGTTTATAGTTTGACAGTACAAATACAAATGGCAGGTGCTATGGCATGTAACCTAGAAATGATCATTAATGCCAAAACTGAATAAAGTGGACCATTCCAGGGTTCACAGAAGCAGATAGCAGGCGAGTTCATAAGTATTGTCCTAATGTGCTGAGATCATTTCCGACAGGCACAATTTTGACATTAAAAATGCATAAGTTAACATTTAAAATGGATCAAAAACACATTTACATGTCATGAAAAAAAACTGGAGCAATATCCATTCTTGTCTCAGGACAACTTTCTTGACCCACTTCAAATGTTGACTACTGTATTTGAGTGATGGAAATTTTTTAAACTTCTTCTTTCTTCAAGCAAGAGAAAAAAATGAAATAACCAAACCAGAGAGTGTCAGAACCTGTTATGTTTAACTAAAAGATTTAAGTGACATGGACGCACATTGTGTGAATGCCTCCTTAAGGTTTCACAATGTTTCACAATTGTCATTCGGGGAGACATATTTGCCTTTTTTCCCCAGTTGATTCAATCTCCTCAGTGAAGTGTCTGTGACATTTAAAGCACCGTGGAGACATAACACAAAATCTTCTTTCAAGCTTTCCAGGTGTGTTTGAATGGGGTGGAGTTGTCTTCTAAACTCCACCTTCTTCTTCTGTGCCTCTCACTGTTACAGCAGTTCTTTACTCAGCTCAGAGGTACACCAAATGAAGGAAGATGTGAAACTGGCTGTCAATCAAAATGAGGACTCTGGGTAATTCTGCTTTCACTTGGATGTGTGATGCCACAGTATTGTGCAAATCTGAACCGCTCACTGACTGACATGGTTCACATTTAGTTGACCAAAGTTAAATTGACAAAGCTTAGTTATCTCAAAACTTTTGAGATGGTGGGCAGAAACACTCAAATATACATTTTCTAGCACAAAAAAGTGCTTTCCACAGTATGCCGCCTTTAAAATGGCAATCGTGATGGCTCATGCAAACATTTTCTTTACATCCTTAAAATACTGATTCCCAAATTACGTAATTCTGTCAAAACACCACCACCCTCACCAGTGGACACTCCAAAAGGCAAAGAGCTAAAGGCTTTCATGGAGTGAATTAAGTTCAATCCAACCTCTGAAGCATGATGAGCAAAAATCAGAAAAGCATGATGAAAAATGGGCTCATGTAACGCGGATGGCTGCAACCACCGGAGTGGAAACATTCCCAGCAGGGCAGGACTGAGCAGCTAGCTTTAGACTTCAGCCTGGTGGTTATTTAATTAGCTTCCACACACCAGAGGAAGTCCACACCGCGGCTATCTGTGGCCCGTCGCCTAAGAAAATATCATATTCTGACACATCACCTGGGATTTAAAGTAATTCTAAGGTTTTAGTTCCTGAACACAAAATGCTTCTGTTTCGACTTTAACTCGTTCTCTATTATGTGACTTTTCTGTTTAGATGCCAGGCAAAAGTCACAAGGAAAACTGGAGCGGGTTTGGCCACCACCCTCAGCAAAAGACCAGAAGAAATCTGCGAACACTCAGGTGATGCATCCGGACTGATTAATGTTTATAATTTCTAACTAATCACTGGTTAGAGCCAGGTACACCAAAAAAGTGCTTCACAGCTTCAAAAATGTCATTTTGATTGAGCTGAATTTCATTTCTTGCGATAAAATTCAAGTTTTCTGAATCTTGGTGTATCGTTTCATATTATTGTCACTCAAAACAGCTGAAAAAAAAAGACTCAAGGTATTCAGAAATGCTGTTTGTTTTGCAAACGCTTAGATGAGTGAAAATGCCTCTGATGTTAAATTGAGAGGATCAAGAGGGCAGCAAATCTCCCTCTCTAAATCCTGGTCTTTTCTCTGCCAGCAGGAGCCGAAGGTTCACATAGCCGCAGGTCAGAGAGCCTCGCTGTGGCAGCGCTGGGAGTCGGGTTTGATCAGCAGGCCCACATCAAATGAACAGAAGTGACATGAGCTGTTCTGGGTCTTCAAGACGGAAAACAAAACCCCAATTATCTCCATGCTAGAAATACAGTTCACATCAATGATTCAGTCAACTGAAATGTTTAATCTGCAGCACTCTTTGATTCATTAAAAGTATCTGTTTTTGGCACAGAGCTCGACAAACTGGAAAATAAACTAATGGGAGTTACTTAGAACCCCCATGAAGACATAAAAACAATTTCTTGAGCTACAAATCTAATTAGTCTATTTTCAATTCATTTAAAAAGTGCACATATACAACAAAAACGTACACTTCTTCCATAAGAAGTTGTTTCCATTATTATATATTTGTGGGGGGGGGTTTTGTTGTTGTTGTTGTTGTTGTTGTTATTGTTTTGGACAACACAAGCAGGGGAAGTCACGCTATTACTCGGTCCATTGAGGACAATAACGCGCTTATCCAGTTGCATTATGGGACTTGGTGTTTGCTTTAGTTAGCTTTAGTCGTTTTGGACTACAAAACGAAGAACATACTGTTTTTTTTTATATTTAAAAACCTATTTTTACATTTCCTGATAGTGTCAGATTTCATTAATGCTGCATCGTGTGTCGCTTCTGTCGGGAATCAGGGCATGACTGAGCCATTTTTAAAACTCTAAATCTATCCTAGATTATTGTTATCTCAGGTATTTTTCCCTTGACAGCTACATGATATGCTGGAGTACTGGATTACTTTTATTAAGCATTGCAAGACAATTCTCAGATGAAGATTATAGAATGGCAGAGAAAACCTGTCGACAAAGAAATATAACCGATATTTTAGTGCCCTCTAGGGGACATCTCGTCAATAGGTTGATTATAAATTCAAAAGACAAGGAAAATGTGCCTAAACTAAGAAGAAAGCATTTTAAGTAAAAACTTTTTTTCTTTAAAAAAAAAATAGGAGGTGGAGGTTGTACAAACTAAATTTGCTGACCTGCATCCAGGTTAGTGTCTAATAATATAGTGTAATAGTTTCTAATCTCAGCAGACATAAGTACAGAGCTTAATTCATCTAAGCTCCATCTGTCAGAACCACTGGCTCTGCCAAGAGACGACAGACTTTCACTCTGCCCTTCCTATCTGAGTAAGCTACTGTGAATTGGCTGCAGTTCATGTTGTCCCACAAACAGCCTGCAGGGCCAGGGCATAGGCCACAACTCTTCCCTTTTTATCTGCAACTGGCTTCTACAAATGCCCCTCATTCAGATCCAAAACACTACATGTTATGGTTTGCACCAGAAATTCACATGCATGACACTTCATTTTATTTGAATGACTAATTTCAAACAATTTATTTTTGTCTGAACCCCCAACAATGCTTGAATGTGTTATCTCAAATATCATAGTTCTCCTAAGAAGCAGCAGTCTTTGCTTATATTGATGGAAAATAATTTCAAGTGATCAGCACAGCATGATGAATTTCCGAGCTGCTAAAATGATTCAGTACAACAATTACTTCAGCGTCTCTATTTCAGCTCTTTTTAAATGTGCCGATGCCATCAAATTTCCAGATTTATTTTTTCTAAATACTATTCTGTTGCTCAGCAACAACCCTGAATATTATTTTCCTTGTAACTGTGCCTGTTAAATAAAGGTTCAAAGAATTTAACAAATTCTGTATTTCAGGTTTTGTTGCATTTTTGAAAACTTAACATTTACCACATATAACAACCAAAACTGTATTTTTTGGATGGATGAATGGATGGATAATATACTTTGATAAATAATTATCTAGCCTCATGTTGAAAACATCCAGAAGACAGCGTCCCCAGGCTCAAAGAAATCAGGACGGGACCATCAGACATTGGATTTACTGTGGTCAGATGAATCAGTGTCCAGGCTTATTTTATTTTATTTTATTTTTTTATTTCTGCTATTTACTGCTATCATCAGCTAGGCCAAAAGCCAGGCTCTGTGGTGGCATGTGGCTGTATCAGTTCCTTTGGCAAAGGCCATTTGCACTTCTGTGATGGCAGCATCAATGCAGATATCCATATTTTGTGGCCTCTCCAGCGGCCTGGTGGTTGATGCAGTTGTTTCCCATACAATTCCTGGCTGTTTGAGGTTTTTCCCATTTTTGTAAGGTTGCATTAGGGAGAACGTCCTGTGAAAAACCAATGCCAAATCTCCGTTCAGTCTGTGAGGCTCAGCGGTGGAGACCCCTCTGTCATAGGAGGGGCAGAGCCAAAACATGTTTACATGAGATCCCTTCAAAATAACATCTTTTCCAGGTACGTCCAAATATTTTTCAACAAGACAATTTAAAACCAGACTGTACATAAATTATAAGGCAAGCATGAGAAAGAAAAAGGTTCAGTTACCTGAGCGACCAGCCTGCAGTCCTGATCTGATAGAGCATTATCAACTCCCACCAAAAGAGGGCAGTATAGCGTAAATAATAGAAACCGAATAACAGGTAGAACACTACTCACTGAAGTATGTGAGCGCCACAACAATGATTTTCAACAACTTTAAAGAGAAGTACTTTTGAGTAGAATTTAATTTGTATATAACTTTTTTTAACAATTTAAAGGGAGATTAACACCGGGTTCCCACTTCAAAGAAAAAGTGACCACATGCTGAAATAGTACAGTTATTATGTAACCTTGGCAACTATTTTGAAAAACAGTAATTTCAGTAATTCACAGCCACCAGAAACATATTATACCATTTCCATGTAAGATGAAGAAATGTTGATTAATGGAACATCTGCGTCATTTTCTGCGGTAGCATGTGGGTGGCAATTTCTTCGCTGTGACTCACTCAAGAGGGCTCTCATGCACAAAGTACATCAAGGCTCTGTTATTCTTTTTAAAAAAAACTCATGTTTGTTAGATAGATCTCCCACAATTTTAAAAGTACAAGGACGTCATCAGGGTGAGAAAAACAGACGTAGTTGAGACTGCAACCATTTTTTTGATTAATGTTCATTACTTTGTTCAGTGCTACTTTTGGCACGTACTAACCTTGCCTCACCTCACCTTACCTTTCTGAACAGAGGGATAAACAAGTTATTCAGCGTTACTATTGTGTTTTACACTGCACTGAGGTTACAAATACCCAGAGCGTTGTGTGAGAGTGGAGCACTGACAGCTCTGACATCACCCATGAAAGATGGGATTGGAATCACTGCTGCACCAGTACCAGCAGCCTCACGCAGAGATGATGGATGACTCGCTCTTGCCACCCACAAGACTTCCCATCGTCAGGGTCCGTCATCAAAGAGCTCCCATTTTACTCCAAACAGTGCTTGAGTCTTATGCGTGTGATTTGTGAGCCAGAGTGAAAAATCTGCCAACAATTCCCATCGAGGCAGTTATTACAATTAACTTTTTAAAGTGCATTTTTCTTTCGAAACAGGGACGTTTCTGATTTGAACCTCCTGTTGGGTCTTTGTCGGCAGAGTTTCTCTGCTCAGCAATATTCAGCTGGTTTCCTTCAGATGATTGGGTTTCACAGTGAATTACAACGCCTGACCACATGAGAAGTTAGTAGCTCTGTAGTGGGTAACATTAAGTCAACCATAACAAATAAACAACTAAATACAGACAAAGTTTGTGAAAGTGATAAATGGCTAAACTAGAAGTAGCCTTTAGATATTACCTAACAAATAAATGGAAAAATACCTTAAGATATGCAAATTGTGGTATAGTGTCAATGCAAAGTCTCCCAAAGCGGTTTTGTCTTTCAGAACTTATTGGTGTGAAAATTCTGTCATTAATAATATCCAAACCGAGTACAACTCTGAGCAAAAATGACAAATAAATTTAAATTTTGCTTTGGGGCTGTCCCACTAAGAAGCAGGCCAATTTATTTGAAAACAAAATGTTTTGCTTCTGTAATTTGAAGAGTCCACATTCCAGAAACAGCTTCAATAAAATGGAAGCTGTTTCTGGCTGCACTGATCTGTTATTTATAAAGTAATTGATCTACTTTATTTTCAAGGACTGGTTTGTCTTGATTGCCGGTGAGTAAATGACGATAGTAGCACTGTCACCTTGAAGCAAGGAGTTCTGCATTACTGCACCAACACAAAACTAATGACAAGAACACAGAACAAAGCACAGAAAGCTCACAAGTACTGAATTATTGAGATATTTATATTTAGTGTGCTCTCTGACAAAACTGTGGAATAAAATAAGGGAAGTAAGTGCATAGATGAAGTATGTATATGTCATCATATTTTATACAGTCAAACATGTCCACAAATGGACACACTCCGTTTAGCCTGCCCTTGAATTGTTGAAGTATGATGGATGAATAAACACTGGGCAGCAAGAGCATGAGGTAAGGACAGAATAAACAGTCCTCAGATGGCCCTGCTGAGTTGAACCATTGTCCTCAACAAACCTCTCCATTTGCTTTTGCTCTCTCCTCCCCCTCGCATCTCGCTCCCCCTTCTTGCACAATGAAAACTCAATTGTCTAATTCCATTATCTCTCATTACAGTAGCGGTATTACGAAGAATCCATGCACTGCGAGATGAATATCCTTTCTAAAAGGGCTTCAGTAATTGCCTTTTTTTTTCTTGAGGATTCCTAGTTTCAAAGATTAAGGGTTAAATGACTCTAATTGTTTCTGAAAAGCAAACTGATTTTCTTTTGAAGATTCTGTTTGACGTTTTACAGCTACATGAAAGATGTTAAATCTGTGTCACAAAACCTCAAATCCCCGAGTGAAGGGAGACCTCTTTCATGAAAACAATGTCAGAGAAAGATACTGTGAATAAATTGGAGCAAACAATGTCTGAATGAAAGTAGCGAGTTCTGTCTGGCCTCAGGGGAAGCATTATCACTGCCTTCGTCAAATCCAAACATTCTTGGCTACTGACGGCAGAAAAACAGCCAACACAATCAGTGCATTTACACAGACACTAATCCAATATTAAGCCGATTAAGACAACACCCTGATTAAGAAACTACCATGTAAACAGCAGCTTTAATTCTCATGTCATATTTGAAGTAAACAATAACAACATTAAGACATGTGGGGCACACTGATCAAAATCACGTTACGGAAGAAAAGTCTTGACATGTAAACAGCTTTGTCACAATATAACATCCAGCAGGGTGTTATATTGTGACACCGAGTGACACTGAGGAGAATAAATTCAAAATAAAATACATGGCAGCACATGGAAACAGAACTCCAACAAAGCAAAAAAAGAGAAGAAGTAAGAAAGAGTAGTCAAAGAGCACATTGGAGCCTGTTTACAGAGAACCTGGGAACTTCCTGTCAGTCCCAGAGTACCAAAACCAGCCCAGCGATTTAACAAAAGGTAATCCTCAGTGAATGGGGTTAAATGGCTAAAATAACTTTTTTATACCAAGATATAGCCAAAGATGTATCAGTTTAAGTTTGGTTTGCGTCAATGAAAATAAAACTAGAGGAATCCATTCTGACCTTAACTAATTTTGCTGCAGTCTAAAGTTATAACAGATTACGACAGGATCTCCATTCTTGACCCACATTCGGACATTAAAAGGAGGACCTTTAGTTCCTTTAGACGCTATCATGAAATTATTGACATTCAGCACCAGTACAGCCTGCATGACATTAACTCTTTCAACATCCGACAAAAAGTCTGGATGGTGCTTAAGTCATCAATATTGACGTGCACTGACAACTTAAATAGTTATACAAAATTATAAAACATTAAAGGGCAAGCCATCATTGCCAGGCCTTTCTAGCATGAATTTATCTCAGGAAGAAAATACAACAATGGTCAAGGGCCAGTCATAGCTGTTGCATTTCTGGGGAGGTGCATGGCAGGTTATGGTGGATATACATGGTCAGATCTACGTAGAAGCATAAATCATCTCTTACCTGTATCAGATTTAAGCAAACAGGCAGGAAAATAACAGGCAGACTAGAAGTGGTACATCTGGTATTTTTGAGAACACAACTGAGATCAAGTTCAATTTTTACCTTAAACCAAAGAGCAGCAGGGTTTATCATGGCTTTCTATGTGACACATGTGTTTAACACCAGATTAACCTCCAACCCTCAGATAAAATAGTGACTGTGCAATTGCTGAAGCATTAGTAAAATCATGAACAAAACACAGTATATGGCACCATATAAGGCTCGAGTTTGTATTTTATTTTGTAGGGAATGCTGAACATAAAGCATAGGGATGTAAAGAATATGTCATTAATCTAACTCTTTTTTTAACATTTATAGTCTCTTAATATACATAATCTGAATATAGAATCAAGAGGCAAGAGTAACTCATGATTCAAATACTGTCTTAATAAGATCATGATCAGTTAATTTCACTCCGGAGATCGATGAAGTATTTTTCCATTTGAATTTGAACTGGATCGCTGCCATCCACGCAAACACAGGCAGTGATGTGTCTTCTGCTTGTTAATATGTCTCAGGCTTCTGGTTGCCCCAATTACTGGGTAATCTGGCCATCATGGAGTTGTGTCCATACCAGCCTGATTTTACTGGTGAGAAGCAGACAGGAGAGCAAATGGCACTGACGAGACTCTCCAAGAAGAGTAGTTTGACCTAACCTCAAGCTCCCACACAAGTCTCCTCTAAAGACAGTTTTTGACTAAACGTTTCACAACAGGCATGCTGCAGAGTCGTCTCCTAACTTTTGTATTACGGTGCTGGAGGCAGAGCTGGGAGGAGGAGGTGGAACAACAGTATGAGCAAAACTTTCATTCTCACAAATCTTGATCCAAATAAAAAGCAATTCAGAAAGAGCAACCGCTGAATCCAAAACTAACCAGGGAACAACAAGGTTGGATACAGGAGCGGAACACAGGAAGACAGTAGTCTGGGTGCACAGAAAAAGAAATCAGAGACCACAAGAAGAGCAAACTGTGAGTAAAGGGTGAGGGCCTTTACTCAAAGTTGGTGTGAGTGCTGGTGCTGGGCCGGTACCAGAGTCAGTTCCAAGCAGGTTCTACAAAGAATTGGCTTGTTTTACCACTGGCCAGAGAGCATCAAAGAGCCAGGGCCCTCGGTCATTCATTACACCACTAAAGCAGAAGAAAAACTCTTTTCTGGCACTAACAAGGTATCAATAAGACCCGCCCCTCGAACGTGGATGAGCCAATGGCTGTTGACTACCAGCTGCACAGAGCCAGGAGCTCAGACATCTTTCATCTCCAAAAAAAACAAAAAAACATTGGAAGATCTAGAACTCAAAACATAAATGTATATGTGTCTGGGCTACTGAACCCAATGTTCAGAAGATCAGCAGGGATGTCCGCATTTATACTAAGGTAAATCAAAGCAAAAATGTCTTTAACTTTACTAACATTACCTGAAGTTATTTAATCACAATTATTATGTATCAAGGCAGCATTTTTATCTGATAAGTAAAATAGCCACTAGCATGGTGAGTTATGTCAGATAATCGAGCTACCGAGTACCAGATGCAAAGTTATAACTTTAAATCTAGTGCTAGGTAATGGCAGTATCATGTGTTCATAACTTCAGATATAGTGGTAAATAACTACCTGTGTATGTGAAGTTGTGTAGCTCTGTAACTTCAGGTCTGCTAGTGGCTGTGTAGCGCAGGACATGAAGTTGGAAGATACAATACTGCGATCAGCAACAGTGAGCTGACACTTCTCTGGCTTGGAAACCTTGCCCTCACTTTAACTTTATTGATTTAACTAATCATATTCATTTCAAGATTTTGAAAATGTTCCTCCATGGCATATTTAAGTCCCGTTTGAAAGGGGGTCCTTTGTGTCCAAAATTAGTCTAAAACATCTTGTGACAAGGTTTTCACACAGGTATTATGTGAAAATCATTGTAACCATCCTAAAACTACTGACAACGTTCATAGCCTGTCCCAGTTAGCAGCAGTAACTAAGGGGGGCAGGAGCAAACAAACAAAGGCAGACATGTCACGCAATGAAAAATATTTTCAAAATAAAATAGGACATAAAGCAAACAAGTGCAACACGAAATAGCTATTAACGAAATCAACAGAGCACAAGTACACTTGTAAACCATCCACACCAGAGATGAAAACTGATCAAGACTCGGGTAAACCCAGGATTAAAACATCAACCATGCCATGATACAGATAGGGACCCCTTAATCACGGCATCTGAACAAACGGGCTGTATCAGACAGCATCCTTCTCGGTGGAGCTCTGTTCCTCCTGAAATCCAACACAACTGTTGAACTCTGCTTCTTGTCTGACAGAGTCCTGCAGGGGCCACCACCAAGTATCAAGGTTTTCGCCAGGACTCTGACCTCAGTTGGGTCACTCACTTTGAACAGTTAATAAGTAAGCCTCTAAATAGCTTCACTTTCTCTCAGTCCTAACCCAAAATGACAACTTGTAGGAAGATTTTGCTTTTTAGGGGCTGTCTCTGGAATCTGACAGTGTCCTTTGCAAAAGAAAAGACAACAATATCTGAAAAAAAAATGCCTTGTGATCTTCTTCAAAGGCTACATCATATAATTTAATTTTCTCTTTTCAGAGAGAGAAGGAGAAGGCAGTCATTCAGCTGGATGACACGTATACAACCTCCATTCAGTTTGCTCACAAGCAATACAAAAAGTCTGAAACAAAGAATAATTGAAATAATGCACATCCAGTGCAGAAAAAAGTAGGATAAAAGAAGCAACTTTCTGTATATTTATCCATGAATACCTAGTACTTTTATTCACTATTTCAGCCGTACTAAAGAAAGAAAAGAGGTTTAAAGACAACTCCAAGCTTCAGTTGTCCTAAGCGCATGATCACTACCTTCTCTTTAAATCTTGCTTTTATGGAAGCAGACAGTGGTCATATCTAAATCATTATGGATAAGGCATGGCTTTAGAAAGGGATGAGACATGAGTTAACTGAAATGTTGCTTTGGTACTGAGTGATGCAAGGTGGGAAAAAAAGATCTGAATCCTGCTAAATGCATTGGCAGCAACGGTTGTAACACTCTAAAACACGATTCACACAACAATGCTTGAAATGTAAAGTTGATAAGCAGATAAGCAGGGTCTTCTAAGGTTGCAGAAACTTTACGAAGGCGCTGTGAGACAAATCCTTTTACTACACAAAACTATTAATGTTGACATTTTTCTCCCGCTGCCTGGACAGCTTGGCTTTGAAAGTCATGGGAGCAGTTCACTTAGGGTTAGGCCTTTTCAGCTAACTGTTCAAAGTCTTTTCTGCTTGGTTTGCCCCTCTCGTGGCTGCTGCTGCTGAACTGCCCTCTATTCTGTTTGCAAATTTACAGGAATGATGTTTAAATCTCTGGAAAAAAATCCTCAGTCTACCGCATGCAACAAAACCGGGATTATGAAACAGTTGAAAAGTATGCAGTAAAATGAGACAATAACTGATTTCAGAGCTTCACTTACACTATTCTAGTTTAAGACACATTTATACACGTACGTTTTATGATGCAACTTTAAGCCAGCTTTAGGACGATAGGCATCTCCTAAAGTATTGCGTAACAATCAAATCGAGAGCTCTGTAGGATTATCTTTTATCAGTGTTCTGCTGTGCTCGCTGTGGGTTTAAAAATAGGATATGAAAGAAATGGGATTTTGCGAAATATGACCTTATTCACTGACACATCCCAACACAGTTAGATCGAACCCTTAGTTAAGGCTGTCCTCTTAAAACAACTTCTGTTTCTTCTTTTTGCTTGTAGCAGCCGGGTATGTGTAGTGATGGAGACAAACAACTTGTAGTACTTGATATTATTGTCACAGATGATGAATGGGTGCTATGAGGGTTCGGTCTCACCAGGTTTACTCTCCAGCTACCGCAAAGCTGCCCCAGAAAGCATTCTGTTTGCAGAACCAAACCATTACCAACCCAAACTAACCACAAACTGACATTTGGTCTGGAGATGTGGGTTTTTTGGAGGGAACTTCCAGTGTTGATTTGGAAACATGACCTGGTGACGTAACCATGGAGATGTGGCACAAATCTCCGTGTGGGAGACTGTAGGTGATGCTTTTTGCCTTCAAAGGAATTTTCAGTTGTATTGTCATGGCTAACTATGACATTTTGCCAACAAGCACTTTTAATGGATATATAAATATTTGGCAACTGCTCCAGAGCAAAGAAATTCAAAATAAGGAGAAAATTAAAAAAAAAAAAAAAACATGCTTCAAGTTTGAACTTGAACATGGATCTGGTGTTCAGAACAAGGTGTCTACCGTGATTCCTCTGACCCACCTGTGGTCTCACATGCTTGACACATCTCACATTGCATCAGAGATTTGCAACTTCAAATTTAATCATTTATATCAATGTTTGGCCAAGAAAATGAGCCAGACACTGAACTTATGAATGCAGCACATGCACCAGGAAGAGAGCACCATCAAAGCTCGAGAGGGTGAAAAAATATCAAGAACTGCTTAGAAGAAAAACACATTTGTTGAAACTCTACAGTAATGCCTCCAAATGATACGTAATACGCCAGGTATTGAGCAGAAACTGAGCATAAAAGAACAGATATAAAAGTCTGTCTTTGAAGTGGATTTGACTTGCGTTGTGACATTTATCCAAAAACAACTTCAAAAACTCTGTATGTAGGAGAGTTGTATCTTTTCATGCTGGTTGCAACACTTATATATTTTTATGGCGTTACTTTTGTTTTCTTGATATTTAACAAACAGAAAAGTCTTTCCATTAAAAAATGCTTCCAACAAAAAAAAGTTATACTAAATCAAATTAGTTACAAATAAAACATATCAGCAACTCAAATTAATGTCAATGAGTGTGTTTTTCTTTTTTAGAATTCTAATTTTTTTCTTCTTTTTTTGTTGTTAATCCAAAACTTTTTTTTGTCTAAATTTTGTTTTACAGATCTAAATGTTTAATTTGCAGATCCAAAATCAATCTTTTATGCAAATGTAAAAAATTCTTACTAGTTGCTGCTTTTATTCTCATTGTATGGTTCATTTTGTTGTATTTTTATTCACCTGTACAGCACTTTGGTTGCCTTTTGCCCCAACTTAATGCACTTTATAGACTGAATGATGGATGGATGGATGGATGGACTGATTGATTGATTGATTGATTGATTGATTGATTGATTGATTGATTGATTGATTGATTGATTGATTGGTTGATTGATTGATTGATTGATTGATTGATTGATTGATTGATTGATTGATTGATTGATATGATCGCTAGTCTGTTCAGGTTTAAAAGTCTTAAAAACGTATTTGCATGTTCACCTCAGCCCACGTGACTGATCGCCCACGGAGAGTCACATGCTGCATGACAACAAGTTGGTCACCTGACTGCTTTCTAAAAACTCATTTGATCAACAAAAGACAAATGGGAAATGTGAGCAAACTGTCATCTCCCTTTACTCTGAATAAATCCAGACACAGTGATGAAGAAGTTGTCTCATATCAGTCTACACTCACATCATTGCACATCACTCACAGGACTGAGTATCAGGTGACCATGTTCAGGGCAGAATGCTCTGTTCTTCAAGGTTTCATGTCATTTGATCTGTAAATGTATGATTATCTGTCATTATCTATCAATGGCTGGATTACTTTGAAATTAAAGAAAAGACCTTAATCTTGACCAATGCAACATTTTTCTTTCCCATCTGAATGTCTTTGCATCATTTTATTTGTGTGACTTAGCTGTTACTACATGTTACAGTAAACTATACTATGTACTGGACACTATGGGAGTCTTGGGAAAAGAGTTTCAGAAAATAGAGAGATTATCAAAGAAATTATGACTCACACCACAAACAACTTCAGCATCTGCCCACATTCATGCAGTAGAAGCATGCAGCTTTAATAGTCCCCTCCTGAGAAATGACTAGAGAGCATTGTTGTGGCTGCAGTTCAAGAATATTAAGGCCTTGCTCGGGCTGCCTCGGGTGAACCTAAATGCCAGGGACACTGTGCCACTGTCAGCCTGGAATGAACTAGGAGGAAATTGGGCCATCTATATCTGGACTAGCCTGTGATTATGAGCAGATTATGCAACCGCACAGCATGCTTTATGTAACCAGTTATAGCCGTGCCCTCCTTCCGTGCACCCTTTGTTCCCAAACCGAATAGTTTAATTGCCCCAACACACCTCTCCCTCTGCCTTGCCATCTGCCTCACTGACATCAAGACTGAAGCGTGATTCACCTCTGACATCAAAGATTCTCACACTTGGATTTCTTTTTGGTCTGTTTTTGCTCTGAAATGAAGCTCATATTGCTCATAATGGGTTTCCCAGTAATGTAAATCCGGTGCTCAGCTGAGCAGTTGAGAAAGAGTACGCTCGGGACTCTGCATGTGTGAATCAGCAGCTAGTTGAAGTGTGTGTGTGTGTGTGTGCGTGTGTGTGTGTGTGTTTGATTGTAGCCTTTTGGTATTTGATTTTGGTGTCTGTCTGGTCTTGTGGATACGTATCTGATTCAAGGATTTTTTTTAATGGCAGTGGCCAGTGGATGGATACAAGATTTCAAACCTAACAAATCTTTAGTTTGGCACAAGCATCTGACACTGAGAGCAAACACTGCCAAATAAAGGACTGACACGGCTGGATTTTTACTTCATATGCCCTTGGAGACCAGCGTCTGTTGTTTTTAAAATAGATTTAGGATTTGGAAGGGGAAAAAATGTTAAATAACATCATCATTTGGCTTAGAAAGTAAATCTTGTGCTTCTAAAGCACCAAAAGTTATTCTGCCTTCCTCCCACCACTGTAATCATTGGTCTCTGGTTTTGATTTTTCTTTTGCCTCTTCTTTTTCTACTTTTTGTTTTAAACTTCCCTTTCATTGACAGCAAATATTAAAAACAGTCTTAGATTAGATATTCAGTGTATTTACTCTGGGTTTTGCATTTTTTCACGAGTCTGCCTTAAGTATTTGCATTCCAGTATTTCTACTCTAAAATATCAAGCTTTTATTGTTTTCTGTTTATTTGCACTGTTGTGTAAAAAGTAGCCAACAGGGACTCTGGGATACAATTTGCTACAGCTGATCAAAACGACAGGTCAACCAAGGAAAAGCAAATCTTATCATGACTCTTTACTCCTCAAGATAATTTGGAGACAAATCCAGATATTTGTCTCCATTTGTTCTGGTGCCAGTTATGACAGCTGAACAGGAGCCCAGTAACTTGTTTAATTACATACTTAGAAGGATTTGAATTGGTTTTTTTTTTTTTTTTAACCATTCTGCTCATGTTGTGCACATGTTCCACCAAATTCAATCAGTCCCCTCCAAATTTTCCAGACACATGTCCCCTCTAATATATCACATTTGTTTTATAAGTATTTCATGAGTCCAGTCCTCTCCTCCCCGGAGCACAAACCCCCTCCCAAAACGGTCATAAGTGGTTGCTTTGGAAACAGTGTGACGTGTTTTACAGTCTGAAAATAGAACCACGAGAAGGAAAGCGGGTCTAATGCTCTTGTTCTGCATGCCTTTCCAAATGTTTTCCTCTAATATGTGTGAGATGGTGAAACTGCTGTCTGATTAAGAGAAGGTTGCCGGGTCGCCCTTGGCACCTGGCTGGTGTGTTTGGAGCAGTGGCTCATGCTTTAGTTTGCAGAAGGACTGAAAATGTAAAAGCTGCATAAACATATACCTACAGATACACAGGCTTTTGTTATTATGAAACAGCCCCCCTCCCCCCAAGTCAAGCAAAATGAGTCATAGCCTATTTATGGCTGCTGCAATACATCTCTCATGTGCATCAGCCTTTGATGAGGACTGTGTTTCTGTGCTGTTGAACACATGTTACATAAATGTGTTTCCGCATACATCTCTCGGTGGGGTGCCGATTCACAATAACATTTTCCTTCTCTGACTTTCTTTTTTTTTCAGTAACATAACAGACTTTAACACTTGCATGCTTTTGAGGACAAACTCCCTCTCAGCACGAACAACACCCGTGTTGTGCACATTCCCATGAAGAATTTCTGCCATTCTTCAGACACAATGAGTTCTTCTGTTGCTCTCTGCAGGAAGGGAAGGGTTTCTGTAATTGACTCTGACTTATCATGAGGGTATTCTCTTGCATTTAGGTCAAGCAACATATTTCACCAAATGACCTTTTTCTTCTTATGGCAAAAGGATTTAGATTGTTATCAAGCTAGAAAAGTCTCTTAAAAAAAAGAAAAGAAAAGAACAGTGTTTTTAGTCACAGCTCACCCTGTCGGACCGTGTTTTGTTATATTCACATGGAATTATGGAGCCCAACTCGTGCAATCCTATGTCATACTCCCACCTCTGTGTTTCTCTGTGTAGACAATGTATTTAGTCTTGTAGTCCTAGACAAGTTAACAGCACACATACAAGACCTCCTGTAAACTAAATACATTAATATTGGTCTTATCCTAACAGGTAGGTAGGTAGGTAGGTAGGTAGGTAGGTAGGTAGGTAGGTAGGTAGGTAGGTAGGTAGGTAGGTAGGTAGGTA